>JAVJIF010015462.1:0-79365 GCA_038442645.1 Agave tequilana | reverse complement strand
AGACCTAAAACTAGAACTAGAAGAGAACAACAACAACAACTACAAAAAAAATCAAACTACACAACTTGCTCTCTGGATCCCCCCTCAACTGAAGAACCCAGGAGGGGTTTTATAGGCATCAGGGACGTGGTGGGCCAGAGGACAAACCCTGGCCCAAAACTTGGCGCGCCGCGCGCCCACATGGCCGCGGAACGCGGCTTGTGCCGCGTTTCCACGGCAGTGCGAGCGCCGCCTGCTGCGCGCTGCCTAGTTGTCCCCCTGTCGGCTAGATTTTCCAGTTTCTGGTTAAATACCTCTGGTTTTGACGAAATCAGCCTCTTAGGTCAATGGCTATCTTTTAGGCCTTTTAATCCCTCAATTAAATGATGATTTAGATCTTCTTCTCATTTGCCCACCATGGACCTAGGATCAAGCAAGCAAGGTTTATTAGTAAAATTTTGCATGAAATAAATATGAGAATGTGATGAAAATTATGCAAATTAGAGACTAATCATGGTCATGTACAGTACTTTCTTGATTAGAGGTATATGTTAACGTGATAAGGAATAGTACTTCTTCAAAAACTTTCCATTAATCAGCATTATGCGTGTGTCGTCGTTTGGATTTGCTAGGCGAAATGTTCTGTTCAAGACTGTCTCTGCCATGAAGTGTCCCTCTCATTTAGGTTAGAATTTCCCGTTAGTCTTGTGTGTCCATGACCATGGGTCGTCTGAAAGCTAGACCAGTCTCATGTCTGAAAGACTCCCTCCTTGACCTTTTTGTTGAAGGCCTTTGAGATTCGAGCTTGGTACGACTCAATATGCTATTGAGCTTGTAGTCACTTCTCATCTAGCTCTTCCAACTCTTGAAGACGTAATCGGTCATTATCTCTTTCTGTTATCTTAGTCACCTGAGCAACGCAGAGTGACGACATTTGTATCTCTAGAGGTATGACTGCTTCACATCTGTAAACTAGAGAGAAATGTGTATTGCTTGTAGGAGTTCGGACAGCCATTCGATAGGCCAAATATATTCACTGAGCTTCTCATTTCATTCTCGTTTGTTTGAAGAGATGACTTTTTGAGGAGCTTGATATCGTCTCATTGAATACCTCTGCTACCCCATTGACGTAGGTTGTAAGCAGTTGAAGCTACATTCTGAATCCGGTACTTGTCGCAGAACTGATAAAACGATTGGCTTGCAAATTGGGAACCACTGTCATGGATAATCTGCCTGGGACACCAAATCGGTGGATGACATGGTGTTTGATGAGTTGACCATATTGATGTTTTAACTTCAGTGAGCATGTAGCTTTCGCCCACTTTGAGACGTAATTAGTTATTCCAAGGATGTACCGATGACCTTTTGCTGATGGAGGATTGATGAGTCCTACAACGTTAATTCCCCATGCTTCAAACGGCCATGAGCGACTGTGGGTGGCGTAGCTCTCGGGGTTGGTGCATTAATCTGTATGGATTTGATAGGCCTTATACCTTTTTGCATATTCAACCATGTCGGTGATCATGGTTGGCCAATATAGCCGAGTTTAGTGCAGTCGGTCCTTGAGCTTTGTACCTGGTTGGTGAGATCTACATATGCCATCATGGGACTCTAAATACTTCTCGTGCTTCGGACTGGATAACAATGAAGAAGTATACCGTCATATGAATGACGGTACATCATCTTCACCACTGCATCATAGTAGATTGAGTAGATCTTTGTTGAACAGAAGCCTTTTTCTTGGGATCATTGGGCAGTATACCATACAAAGCATAGTCGATGATTGGGAATCGCTATTCCCTAGGTTCGGAGTTGGTCAAGGTTGTATGAACTTAGCTAACCTCTAAACTATACTTCGGACAGAAAGATGACCAGTAACCACCGTAAGACGATAAGTGGTGATTGCTGGTAAGGCTAATGTAGCTGCGAGCGCAGCTAAAGCATCTACCTTTGTATTCAGGAAGCAAGACATATAGCTAATGTAGAGGTCATCAAATGTCGGCTAACTTGATGGCTGCATGATGGTAAGGTATCAGGTCTTCATGAGGACCACAAATTCTCTTTTGACTTGGTTGAAAATTAATTTGGAGTCCATAAAGCTAGTAGCTAGGTACTATACCTCCATTTGCTGAGCGAGTTGGACGCCAATGAGAAAAGCATTATACTCAAGTACATTATTAGAGCAGGGGCTCTTTTAATGAAAATGCATGAGGAAGAATGTGATTCTTTGGCGGACAAATACTACCCCCACTCCAGTAATGATCTTGCCTGTAGGGCCTATTCTTGATGCACCTTCAAAGAGCATCTACCATACATCATTTCCTGAGGTCATATTAGCTTCAATAACCTCGTCCAGAATGTCCAGTAATTTTGATGTTTCTGGAACTGGATGGGCTACCAGAAAGTCTGCAAGAGCTTGTCCTTTGACCGTCTTTTGGGGGACAAAATCATCATGTCATATTGGGATAACAAAATGGTCAAATTAGCCAGTTTAGAGTTCAGTACCCTGATTTCTCATGAAATGCTTAAGGGATTGACTCTCGAAATGACATGTATGGTTTGGCCAACCAAATAACATCGTGTCTTTTGGACAGCGAAGATGAAAGCTAGATACTCCTTCTCGACATGGTTATATCGAGATTCAGCCCCGATCAGAGTTCTGCTCAAGTAGTAGATGGCATGTTCGCAGCCTTCATCATTCTTCTGTACTAGAAGAGCGCCCAAAATATGGTCCATAACTCATACATAGAGCAGGAATAGTTTTCCTGAAATGGAAGCCACCAGGGCCGGAGGTTTGGTGAGATATTCTTTGATATCTTCGAAAGCCTTTTGGCAAGCTTTATCCCATATAAAGGAGACGCTTTTTACATTAACTATGAAACTATTAGCAACGCCCGAGAGATTTATGATAAATCTTTAGATATAGGCTAGTCTACCTTGTGATCTCTGTGCTCTTTAAGGTCTTTGGGGTTGCATGCCCGGAATTGCCTCAACTTTGTCGGGGTCAAGATGAATTCCTTTAGATGTAACTATGAGTCTAAGGAACTTGCCACTCGACACTCCCAAGAATGATTTGGTCGGGTTCATCTTCAGTTGGTGAGCCCGCATGATGTTGAACACTGTCTCAGATCATCAAGATGGTTGCTTTTGCTGCAACTCTTGACTACAATGTCTTCAACATAGCATTCCATCATTTTCCGTAGATGATCACGAAAAGCTGTGCTAATGACACGTTGATAAGTTGCACTCACATTCTTCAATCCGAACGGCATTACTGTGTAACAATATAACCCCAATGGCATTCTGAATGATGTATGTTTGTCATTATCCGGGTGCATCTTAATTTGATTGTACCCTAAAAAGCCATCCATGAAGGGCATCCTTTTGAAGCCACATGTGTTGTCAATCATGGCATCAGTAATAGGCAACGAAAATTCGTCCTTAGGACAGCCTGCATTGAGATCAAGAAAGTCGATGCAGACTCTCATCTTTCCATTTTTCTTAAGCCCGGGACAATATTAGCAACCCAGTCTGGGTGTTGTTCCTCTCGAATGAAGCCGCATTCGAAGAGTTTATAAACTTCGGTTTCGATTGCTTCCATGATGTCAGGTCAAAATCATTGTTGTTGTTGCTTAACCAATTTAGTATCCAGTTTGATATTAAGACGATGCATAGCCACTTGAGGATCGAGGTCAGGCATGTCTTTGTAGCTCCACGCAAAAACGTCAATATACTCCTCTATGAGGGATATGAGTCTTGTTTCTATTGGCGATAGGTTTTCACTTATAGAGATGAGCTTTGAGTGTGCTTGATCACCAAGTCGACTTGGATCACCTTATCTTTGGTCGGAGATTCGCGCTGTTTGAAACACTTCTTCCTTTGAAGATCAAGTTGTTAAGCCAAGGGGATTAGTGTCGAATAGCTCAATGTCTTCATCTTGCTGTTGGCCCAAGAGGTTACACTCTCCAATTGTTTTATGTTTTGATGATGACAAACCAAATATGAGCTATTTGGTACTAACAAGTTTGTTAAGATAAGTTTCAGGTTTGTACCATGTTTAGAGTCCATTCGCTTAGCTATTGCAAGAACTTCTAAATTCCACAAAGCAAGGAAGGCAAATTGCACATCAAGGAAGGATCATAGAAGAGAAGGCACTAGTAAGGCATTGGATGGCTCAAAGACTTGAAGATAGCTCAAGAAGTCTTCATGTAATTTGTTTTTCAGTTTATAGTTTGTTAAAGAATAGTGGATAGGTTTGAAGCTCTATCACACACGTTTTTGCGCACATGCTCATTCCAAAATAATTTCTTATAAATTATACAAAAATATTTTGCATACAAGATTTTGCCTACAGATATATATTTGTATTTTATACTAATCCCTGTTCAAAGTATTTTTGATAAAATCAAAATCCTCTTTTTTTTCTTTTTAAATTTGGCTTTTTGACCTGATCCGGTCGACCGGGTCGGTCGACCGATCCTATGTCAGTCTGGTCCGGTCGACCGGACCAGTCGACCGAAGTCCTGGCAGATGCACGTATCCGTGTGCACGTCTGTCGGTCGACCGGGGCGGTCGACCGGACTATTTATTTTTTGTCACAGTTTGTATCAGTCGACTGGGTCGGTCGACCGATAGCCTGTAACGGTCAAATTTTTATACTACCGGTCGACAGGCCCGGTCGACCGATCCGACCGTTTGAACAGTAACGGGCAGATTTTTAAGAGCTGTTTATTTTTGTCTTTTGTGTTTAAAAATCGTTTAAGGATATATTTTGATCTAATTACCTCCTAAACATCAGTAAATATGTTTTATACCTTAACCCTAGCCCTCTCCTATAAATAGGGGTGTTTGGGGAGAGATTGGTTACAACAACAATCTTTGCAAAAATTCAAAAGTTTAAGGCTTTCAAAGTTCTTGGTTTTTGTGCTAAATTCTCTCAATTTTCTGAAGAGTTTTTCAAAAGTTTTTCTCTGATTTCAATTTCTTTTCCTTACACAAAAGAGCTTCAATTCTACTCATTATTCTCTAAGGACCTTTGTAAGGGAAGAGATTTTTGAAAGAGAGAGTTTGTGGTCTTTTGACTACCAAGATAATTACTTGTTCTTGAGATTGTAGGAGTTGGGTACTCCATTGTAATTGTTCTTTGTGATAGTGGAAGTAGCTAGAATCCTTCTGGGGAAGGCGGGGAGTAGAGCTGGGTGCTCGAACCTCGATAACATATCCTTGTGTTTGCGATTGGTTTACATTCTTGCAATCCTTACTCTATTTTGCTTGCACATATTACTTGCTCATCATATTCATTGTCATATTTACTTGCTTGCATTCATCTTGTGATTGTTGTAGCTTTAAATTTTTAATTTGCCCCTTGATTAGCTTTGTCACCTATTCACCCCCCCTCTAGGTGACTTTTCAATTGGTATCAGAGCTTGGACTCTAGGTTTGGCTTAACATCCATAGAGAGATCCTTAAAATATTGCTAATCAACATTTCCATTCATACATTCATACACTTGTAAACATGGCCGACAACATTAAAACCCCACCTAAATTTGATGGACTCAACTTTCCTATTTGGAAGGTTAGGATGACTATCTTTTTGCAATCACTAGGTAGTTTAGTGGCTAAGTCTTTGACCAAACCCTATGTAGCACCCAATGAAGATGAGAGCACTTGGACCGACTTCAACTTTAGAGAATATGAGGCTAACTCAAAAGCCCAAAACTCCCTTTTAACCGCCTTGAATGAGGATGACCTTACACGGGTAATTCATTGCCAATCCGCCTATGAGATTTGGCAACACTTATTGGTCACACATGAAGGGACTTCACAAGTCAAGAGAGCTAAGATAGATCTCTTGAGGTCTCAATATGAATCATTCAAAATGCTTGATGAAGAATCCATTGATTGTATGATTACTCGTTTCACTAAAATTACAAATGGTCTTTCTTCATTAGGTGACGTCATCTCCAACGATCAAAAGGTGCGCAAAGTGATACGGGCTCTTCCACCATCTTGGGAGATCAAGGCCACCACCTTAAAGGAGTTGAACGACAAGGACGAGATGGACATCATTAGTCTCATTGGGAACCTAAAGACCCATGAGATGGAGAAGAAAGCAAGAGATGAGGCAACTACTTCAAAGAAGAAATCCATTGCCTTCAAGACTTCTTCCACCAATGATGACGATGAAGAAGACGAAGAAGAAGATGAGGAGCTAACCCTACTTGTGCGGAATGTCAAGAGGTTGTACCGAAAGAACAAGTTCAACTTCCGGAGAAGATTCGAAGGTAAAGAGGAGCGGAAGATTATTTGCTATAATTGCCGCAAACCCGGACACATCATGGCGGATTGTCCGGAGTTCAAGAAGAAGATGACTTCCTCCTTCAAGCCAAAGAAACCGGAGGAGAAGAAAGCCTACAAAGCAACATGGGATTCGGAAAGCGAGTCCGAAGAGGAGGTGGATCAAGCTAATATGTGTTTCATGGCAAACACACCTAAGGTAACCCCTCAATCCCATGATGATGAAGATGATGAACTAAGTAAGGAAGTTCTAGTACATGCATTTGTAGAACTTTCTGAAACTTATGATAATAAGAAACTTGAATGCTTAAAATTACAAAAAGAAGTTGCTTTTCTTAAGAATCAACTTGCTTTGGTTTCAAAAGAAAAAGATGATCTTTCTTCCAATCTTGTTTATATTCAAAATGAATTTGACGCTTATAAGACTTCTTGTAAGGGTAAAACCCCTATTGTTGATAATAAAGAAATTTCTTCTTTTAAATCCAAAATGAATGAGTTTGAAAAAGTTTTAAAAGATTGTGCTTTTAACACCAAGAAGCTTGAAGAAAAGTTTTCTAAAAAGCACACTTTTCATGATTCTCATGCTAAAATTCCACATGCTCACACTTCAAACAATACTTCTCATGCTAAATCTTTTCATGTTCACAATGCCCATGCTCACAAATCACACACTCACTATGCTTTTAGATATGGTAGAGTGTATAGATGTACTTATTGTGGCAAAAATGGACATTTAGCTAAATTTTGTTATGATAAATTGCATAGTTCAAATAATCTTGTTTGGGTTAATGGCTCTAACCCTCATGGACCCAAGAAAATGTGGGTACCAAAATCAAGTCCTAAAATGTTTGATGTAGGTACACACCAAGGCTCCAAGATGTAGGGAGCGGTGGTACCTTGATAGTGGTTGTTCGAGACACATGACGTGGGACATCAACAACTTCACAACCCTATCAAGGTACATGGAAGGTGGCTCCGTCACCTTCGGGGATGATTCCAAAGGCACCATCATCGGTATCGGTAATATTCAAATTGGTTCATCTCCTATTATAGAGAATGTTGTTTTAGTAGATGGTTTAAAACATAATTTGCTTAGCATTAGCCAACTTTGTGATCGTGGACTTAAAGTTGTTTTTGATGATTCCTCATGCAAGATTTTTGATGTTAAATCCGATGTTTGTATTCTTACCGGTTTTCGTGATAATAATGTTTATATTATTGACATGCTTAATTTAGATTGTTCTACTATATGCTTAAATGCTTTTGATGAAAATTCTTGGCTTTGGCATAGAAGATTAGGACATGCATCTTTTGACCATATCTCTAGGATTAATTCAAAGGAATTGGTGAAGGGTATACCTTGCTTGGATTTTGAGAAAGACCGCATTTGTAGTGCGTGCCAACTTGGGAAACAAACCAAGTCTTCCTTTAAACCAATCAAGGATATCATGTCAACTAGGCCTTTAGAATTAATTCATATGGATCTTTTTGGACCAACTAAAACTAAAAGTTTAAATGGAAGTAGATTTGCATTTGTTTTGGTTGATGATTTCTCCCGTTTTACTTGGGTTTTCTTTTTGCAAAATAAAGATCAAACTTTTTCTCATTTTAAGATTTTTCGAAAAGAGTTGAAAAAGAAAAGGGTTTTCCGATTTTGAGAATAAGAAGTGATAGAGGTGGTGAGTTTATTAACCAACTCTTCATGACTTATTGTGATGAAAAGGGAATTAAGCATGAAACGTCTTGTCCTAGAACTCCACAACAAAATGGAGTTGTAGAAAGAAAAAATAGAACACTTCAAGAGATGGCTAGGACAATGATAAGTGAATATGACCTCCCTCAATATTTATGGGCCGAGGCCGTAAACACCGCATGCTATATATCGAATCGTATTTATTTGTGCAAAAATTCTTCAAAAACATCATTTGAAATGTATCATTCTAGAAAACCAAATGTTGCATATTTTAAAGTTTTTGGATGCAAGTGTTTTGTTTTAAATACTAAGGATAATTTGGGTAAATTTGATGCTAAAGCTTATGAGGCTATCTTTGTTGGATATTCCTCTACTAGCAAAGCATATAGAGTTTTCAATAGATCTACACTTACCATAGAAGAATCCATGCATGTTAAATTTGAAGAGACTAATGTGGTTGTTGAGAATGTTGTAGAGATTGAACCATTAGGTGAAGACATGGAGAGACTATCCTTGAAGGACTCACCCGCTCAAGAAGATAAGCAAGAATCTATAGGTGAAGTTCAAGAGGATAAAGAGGAAAGCACTCAACCGCTTCCTAAAGCTTGGAGATACGCTACAAATCATCCTAAGGAGCTCATCTTGGGTGATGCATCTAAAGGAGTCACAACGCGCTCCAAACTCCATGACATATGTGGTAACTTTGCTTTTATTTCTCATTTTGAACCCAAAGGCATTCTCGAAGCCGAGACGGACCCATATTGGTTGCTTGCCATGCAAGAGGAACTCAATCAATTTGAGCGCAACCAAGTTTGGCACCTTGTTCCTAAGCCCCACGATAGACCAATAATTGGTACTAAGTGGATCTTTAGAAACAAGATGGATGAGTCCGGAAATGTCATTAGGAATAAAGCTAGGTTAGTGGCCCAAGGTTACACTCAAGTTGAGGGAATTGACTTTGAGGAGACCTTTGCACCCGTAGCACGGCTTGAAGCCATACGGATGACACTAGCTTTTGCATGTTTTAAAAATTTTAAACTTTTTCAAATGGATGTAAAAAGTGCATTTTTAAATGGTTTTATTAATGAAGAAGTTTATGTTTCTCAACCTCCCGGTTTTGTTGATCATGTTCATCCCGATTTTGTTTTTAAACTTGATAAAGCTTTGTATGGATTGAAACAAGCTCCAAGAGCTTGGTATGAAAGGCTTTCTAGTTTTCTCATTTCAAATGATTTTATTAAAGGCAAAGTAGACACAACTCTTTTTACTAAGCATGTTGAGAATGATATTTTAATTGTGCAAATTTATGTTGATGATATAATTTTTGGATCTACTAATGAGCTTTTATGCAAGGATTTTGAGAAAGTAATGCAACTAGAATTTGAAATGTCTTCCATGGGTGAGCTCAATTTCTTCCTTGGACTCCAAATCAAGCAATTGCAAGACGGAACCTTCATTAACCAAGCCAAGTATGCAAAGGAGCTAGTAAAGAAGTTTGGGCTTGAAGGATCAAAGGCTTGCAACACTCCAATGGCAACTACAACCAAGCTTGATAAGGACGAACAAGGTAAAAATGTTGATATTAAATTATATAGAAGCATGATAGGAAGTCTTTTATATTTGACGGCAAGTAGGCCGGATATCATGTTTAGTGTGTGTCTTTGTGCTAGATTTCAATCGTGTCCTAAAGAGTCTCATCTTATTGCGGTAAAACGCATTATTCGTTATATTAAGGGCACTATTGGAATGGGTCTTTGGTATCCAAAAACTATAGATTTTTCTATGACTAGTTATTCGGATGCCGACTATGCGGGTTGTAGAGTAGATAGAAAGAGTACTAGTGGGACATGTCAATTTCTTGGTAATTGTCTTGTTTCATGGTCCTCTAGGAAACAAAATTCCGTAGCTCTCTCAACCGCCGAGGCGGAGTATGTTGCCGCGGGGGCTTGTTGTGCACAAGTCCTTTGGATGAAACATACTCTCCTTGATTTTGATTTGCACTTTGATCATATAAAAATATTTTGTGATAATACTAGTACTATACACATGACCAAAAATGCAAATCAACATAGTAAGACCAAGCACATTGAGATTAGATATCACTTTCTTAGAGATCATTTTGAGAAAGGTGATATAGATATTGATTATGTTTCCACGGATTTACAACTAGCCGATATTTTCACTAAACCTCTTGATTTTGCTAGATTTTCGTTTATTTGTGGAGAACTTAATGTATGTATTATTGATTAAACATGTTTTTCACAACCCTTTTTGATGTATGATAAAAAGGGGGAGAATAAGTTTACATGGACAAAAATAAGTTCATTTGGTCTTGGTTCCATATGAATTTATATGTTTTTGTGTTTTAAATAAATTCTTGTGTTTTTAGTTGTTTTTTTTTTTTTGGTATTTTTGGTATCAAGAGCAATTTTGTGTTTTATATATTTGTTTTAATTGGTTTCAATAATTGGTGCATCATTTCAATTATTGGCATCTAGAGCATACTCTTGTGTTTTTAAGTATAGCATAATTTGAGGGGAGTTTTCTCCTACCCTATATTTTTGTTAATAGCCTATTTGTTTTGTCATCATCAAAAGGGGGAGATTGTTGGCCCAAGAGGTTACACTCTCCAATTGTTTTATGTTTTGATGATGACAAACCAAATATGAGCTATTTGGTACTAACAAGTTTGTTAAGATAAGTTTCAGGTTTGTACCATGTTTAGAGTCCATTCGCTTAGCTATTGCAAGAACTTCTAAATTCCACAAAGCAAGGAAGGCAAATTGCACATCAAGGAAGGATCATAGAAGAGAAGGCACTAGCAAGGCATTGGATGGCTCAAAGACTTGAAGATAGCTCAAGAAGTCTTCATGTAATTTGTTTTTCAGTTTATAGTTTGTTAAAGAATAGTGGATAGGTTTGAAGCTCTATCACACACGTTTTTGCGCACATGCTCATTCCAAAATAATTTCTTATAAATTATACAAAAATATTTTGCATACAAGATTTTGCCTACAGATATATATTTGTATTTTATACTATCCCTGTTCAAAAGTATTTTTGATAAAATCAAAATCCTCTTTTATTTCTTTTTAAATTTGGCTTTTTGACCTGATCTGGTCGACCGGGTCGGTCGACCGATCCTATGTCAGTCTGGTCCGGTCGACCGGACCAGTCGACTGAAGTCCTGGCAGATGCACGTATCCGTGTGCACATCTGTCGGTCGACCGGGGCGGTCGACCGGACTATTTATTTTTTGTCACAGTTTGTATCAGTCGACTGGGTCGGTCGACCGATAGCCTGTAACGGTCAAATTTTTATACTACCGGTCGACCGGCCCGGTCGACCGATTCGACCGTTTGAACAGTAACGGGCAGATTTTTAAGAGCTGTTTATTTTTGTCTTTTGTGTTTAAAAATTCGTTTAAGGATATATTTTGATCTAATTACCTCCTAAACATCAGTAAATATGTTTTATACCTTAACCCTAGCCCTCTCCTATAAATAGGGGTGTTTGGGGAGAGATTGGTTACAACAACAATCTTTGCAAAAATTCAAAAGTTTAAGGCTTTCAAAGTTCTTGGTTTTTGTGCTAAATTCTCTCAATTTTCTGAAGAGTTTTTCAAAAGTTTTTCTCTGATTTCAATTTCTTTTCCTTACACAAAAGAGCTTCAATTCTACTCATTATTCTCTAAGGACCTTTGTAAGGGAAGAGATTTTTGAAAGAGAGAGTTTGTGGTCTTTTGACTACCAAGATAATTACTGTTCTTGAGATTGTAGGAGTTGGGTACTCCATTGTAATTGTTCTTTGTGATAGTGGAAGTAGCTAGAATCCTTCTGGGGAAGGCGGGGAGTAGAGCTGGGTGCTCGAACCTCGATAACATATCCTTGTGTTTGCGATTGGTTTACATTCTTGCAATTCTTACTCTATTTTGCTTGCACATATTACTTGCTCATCATATTCATTGTCATATTTACTTGCTTGCATTCATCTTGTGATTGTTGTAGCTTTAAATTTTTAATTTGCCCCTTGATTAGCTTTTGTCACCTATTCACCCCCCCTCTAGGTGACTTTTCACTTGCTTCATCTGACTGATAGATGTCATGTTGGTAAAGAGCTTTTTGAAGACTATCCCCACACTATAATCAGAGTCCCAGCTGGATGAATCTGAAGATTGTGATGGTAGTGATCCGTCAAACTCAGGTTCTGACTATGGAGGTGGAGTGACATATCCCAACCCCCTCCGCGTGTGGTCATAATAGTTGGGAGGTTTTTCTTCAGGAATGAAAGGTTACAAAGGTATGTGCTGCCATTTACCAAAATCCAAATCTTCTTCACGATTCAAGTTGTATCTCATTCTTCTCATCATGCGGTGTGCTGACTGTGTGTAATGAAAGAATTGTGGGGGTTCTAAGTCATCGTCTGATTCTCTAGAAGTTGGGGCTTGAGCCCGGCCTCTGCCAAAGATAATTGGTGATTGGTCCCTTTTACAAGGAGGGACAATGAAGACACATTGTCCTGAATATGCATGCATGCCATTTTCAAGATTGGTAAAGGCTTACTTAGTATTGACAGATACATCCTCAAGACACAAAGAGTAATCAAAAGCAATATTCTCATTAAGGCCCATTCGCTCTCATTTTCGGTGGGGTTATTACAATCAAATCATCTAGATATGCTACAATTGGTTTATACTAATAATAGCTGGCGATCTTTTCTGATTCTGAGTCCACCTCATTGCCACTGTCGACATCATCGGGCAATGATTACTTTAGTGGCTAGATATCATCTTGGTAGAAGAGGGAGTCCGTGAAGTAATTCTTCACTCCTTTGAACAGTTACACTTCAACGAATACCATTCGGACCACAATATTATCTTTTACATATTTGAAGCACTGGTGCAGTGTTGAAGGGATGATCCAGTTGGAATGGATCCATGGTCGTCTGAGTAAGAGATTGTAAGACGTGTCAGCGTCGATAACATAGCACGTTACTTCTGATTTCAAGTCTCTAATTGGCATCAGAGATGAATCTTGCCTAGAGGGTGACTAATCCTAGTGTTAAAGCTATCGATGGTTGTAGTGGTGGTGGATAGCCTGCTAAGTGGGATACCCAAGAAGTAGAGAAGCCTCTTTGGGATGATGTTGAGAACAGACCCTGGATCAACTTGGATCCTTTAGATACATGCAGAACCAATATTACCCAGTGTAGTATAAAGGTTTATCGTGCTTATTATCTTTGAGGAGCATGTCCTCAGGAGTGAATGTGATGGATGGCACCTGTCGTTGCACCAAATGACATTAGGGGCATGGAGTCCCGTCGTCATTAATAGGGATTACCGGTACTTGTGCCAGAAAGGTTCTGAGTCAGCAAGTGCATCCCTAAGTACCTCTCTTAGCTCTTTTGAGAGGCGAAATAGCTTATAAGAGTCAAATGAGCTGAAATATTGACAAGCTGTGCCAATATGTCGAAACAAAAAGGAGTGTTGAGCCTTTTTGGAGGATCCTTCTTCAATGCTTGTCGAATCAGACCTCCTTTTGCTTCCTTTTGTCTAGTGGCGGGGGTGATGCCAAAGCTTGGACTGGTGTAGTTATTTTCGATATTGTTGGCTACTGTGTGTCATCGGGGCCTGTCGTACTGTCGCAGGTATGATTTTTCAGACTAAGTGCCTACTAGTTACGAGGTAGCGGGCTGTGCCGCCAAGGCAAGCTTCTTCTCTTCTGATTCACTGAGAGAAGCTATAGTTATAGTGTCATCATCTGTTATAAGAGAGATGGCGTTACATGAATTGCCTTTGAGCTTAGGCTTGCTGGATTCCAATTGCTCATCATTGAAGATATCCAAGTGGACCTACATGATCTCTCTGAATTTTGTCATCATTGGAATGAGGCCCTTGACTTTCTGCACTTCTGCCATTGGAATGATAATATCCAATCTGGCTTTAGGGACTGGGGTTACTCCATCTTGGACCGTCTTCGTCTCGAAATGAAGAATCACCATATTTGCAGTGACTTTATTTTGCTCTAACTTGAGGGTCAGAACTCAATGTCCACTAATGCTTGGATCTTGTCCTTGAAGATAAAGCATTTGCTGATGGGCTGATCACCATTTTGTGGAAGAGGCAGTAGTTGGAATTATTTGTACATCCCACTTCATTAGGTCACCGAACTTTGGGTAACTTGAGCTTATTACCCTTGTAAAGCAAATGAAAGATTGTCACCACTTTTCATCTTTGAAGGAGTAGACCTTTGGCGGAAATTTGAATTCCTGATTGTCACTAGTGTCACTTTTCTTTTTTGGTTGATCTACCCCTGCTAGCTAAAAGACCATGGTTTCTTTCCCTTTTGGTTGGAAAAATTAGGCTGCATCACGCCTCTTGGTGTTGACCCCCCATTTGGTCTTGGGTATTAAGGGTTCAGACTTCTTAGCTGATTTCTCGGCTATCTCAGCTTGCTCGATAAGCTCTTTCCATGTATGGGCTTTCATAACTCCCATACGAATTTTCATTTTGTCGAGGAAGTTATGCCGACAGGTCTGGAGTAGCATGGGTAATGGCATGCCAGCGGGGAACATAAGAGAAAGATTGCGAAACCTCTCAATGTATTCTCGCACGAGTTCTTCACCTTTCTGGACTATTGAGAGGAGTTTGTTCATAGTCACCTCGGTGTCATCCTCATAGAATCGAGAGAAGAATCAGGTTTCTAGGTCAACCCAAGAATTGATGGAGCTGCTGGGAAAGCTCCTGAACCATTCAAAGGCTACCCCCTTGAGAGTACCGATGAAGACCTAGCCATGATAGTATCATTACCTATTACATTGCCAGTTTGCGACTAGAAATAATAGATGTGCTGATTCGGTGAGCTCTTGCCATCATACATGTGCAAAGTAGGTGGCTTGAACTTTGGTGGATAGGGAACTGAGTCCCATTCTAACAAGTAAGGAAGCATCATCTCTACTTTCTTTAGCTTATCCCTCTGAGTTAGAGATGTAATCTTTGTTGGTCCAAAGGCCCATAACTCTAGTTTTGATGATGATTAACTCATGTAGTCATAGTACAAATGATCTTGTGTTTATTAAGTTTCAGATATTAATCAAGATCTTAGTCAATGTTTAGCTTCAACAAAAGATTCAAAATCAAGTTTTGAAGGACATGTTGACTCAAGAGCTCGCACTTCAAGATCCTATCAAATACTCAAAGAGGAGTATAGCTCATAGATGATGTTTGAATCAAGTCAAGATGAAGAGAAGATTTTCAATAGAACATTTTAAAGAAGATTTGAGTCCATGTTTGAAAGTGTTAAGATTTTTTTTGTTTTAGATAAAATGTAAAGAATATATTAGCTGTGAATTGCTCGAGCACATTTACACACACACACACACAAAATTTATCATTTTCATAAGAAATAATTTTAGCTTTAATTTTAATTTTGAGCTTCAAAAAATACATCTTTCATTTCATGAATAGCTTTCATCAAAATAAGTTTACATGGTTTATATGTGTATTGAATTTTATCCATATACACTATTACTTCATATTGTTTAAAAACTTATTTTGATGAGTTTATATCATGTGTTTAAGTTTTGTATTTATCAAAACTTATTTGAGCTTATTGTCAAAAATAAGTATATTTCATGTATGTGTATTGGATCATATCCATACACACTATACTTCAAATGTGTTTAAATATCTTGTTTTTGTATTTGAACAAGTTTTGAAAAAATCGATTTTTTATTTAGAAAATTTGGTTTTGAAAAATACCGGTTTTGGTTTATACCTAAAATTCTTAACCTCAAAAATATTTCAATATGTTTGTAATATGTGTTGATTTTTAATCACACATATTTCGACTTCATAGTATTTCAAAGAACCTATTTTTATAGATTTTATGAAATTTTATTAGAATATTTAGGGTTTTACAAGTCCAAGTTTTAATCCCCTAAAACCCTGATTTGGGCTTCTGGCGATCGGTCGACCGGTCGACCGAACCAGGGCTCGGTCAACCGAGCGGTCGATCAATGTGCACAAAGATGTTCACAAGCCCTTGCCTTTAGGGCCGGTCGACCGAGCGGTTAACTGACTGGATCAAACCCACTCTCGGGTTTGGTCAGTCAACCGAGCGATCGACCGACAGGGCAAGTGGCCTGGGGGCGATCGACCAGGCGGTCGACCGGCAACCCCAATGGTCTGAAATATGACTGTTGGCTAGTCAACCTGCCAGTCGACCGATAGGTCAATCTGGCCCAACGTCTAGTTTTTGACAGCCTCTATAAAAAGGGATTTTTTGCCAGGTTTTGGGTAAGATTTTTTCTAGAGTTTTCAAGAGCTTTTTTCTATCTTTCACAGAAGTTTTGCTACAAGATTTTAGAGCTTCATTTCTATATCAAAAGAGAGTTTATCAAGAGTGATTCTCTTGAGTTTATCAAGGGTTTTCTTGAGCTTTTCCACCACAAATCTATCTTATTTTTCTCACACAAGTTTGAGCTTTTCATAGCCTTATCTATCTTATAGGAGCTTTATTTGTGAGAGTGTTTGTTGATGATCAAGTGAAGAGATCACCAAGTGTTTCACCTTGTATTTGAGGAGTTGTAAAGGTTGCGGCCTCAGTGAGCTTGCGGGTTCGCGTGCGTTGTTCTTGTGAGAACAAGTGAGGGACTTGTGGGTCTAAAAGTTCCTGAGGGAGCTCATTGTAAATGTTGCGGCACCGAGTGATCTTACAAGATCGTTATAGTGAAAATCCTTCATAGTGGTAAAGGCAGGACCGTAAAGCAAGTGGCTTGAACCTCGAAACAATTCTCCCGTGTTTGTGATTGCTCATCTCTCTCTCTCTCTCTCTCTCTCTCTCTCTTTACTCACTTGTATTTAATATCTTGCATGTTCTTTATTGTCCATATCTCTATTTGCTTGATATTACGTGTACTAAATAGATATACTTGCTTGGGTTGTTTAATATCTTGCATGCTCTCATTCATTGCTCATCTAGTACATGCTTGATATTGTATTTATGTGCTCACAATTGTATTTAACCAAGAGAGGTATAGTAGCACCTCAACTCTTAATCTAGAGGAATCTCGAGGAGAAGTCCAGAGCACTTCATCAGGAATTCGGCTTCACTCTTTGGTTATACTTCGTGTGTTAGATAAATAGTTTTAGATTGCAAAAATTGTTTTTAATTCCGCATTTGATCATTATTTGATTAGCACGTCACCTATTCACCCCCCTTTAGGTGACCTACAATCTGAGCTTGGATGACTTTGATTACCTCGGCATCGACTGAGGAGCTTTCCTTCAACTTTTCAGTCTTAGGATGTTCATCATTGTTATACTCCTCCTCATCACGATTACTACCGGTGTCCTTGATGTTCCGGTTGGCCAAGAATTGAGCTAATATCTACTGGATATTTTTCAAAGCTTCTTGCTGAGTCTCGAGTGTCTGCTCTTGTACCTCCATTCGCCAACGGAAATCTTCATCGAGGTTGTTGTCGACCATGTTGACAGACATCTCCCCGTTTGCTCGGAGTTGACGGTAGCGGAGGAAGTATCCACTAGCTTCTCCTTCGTTGCCCGACCATTAAAAAAGGCTTCTCAACGGCTCTGGTGACACTGTTCCAGAAGAAAAGGGTTGTTCATAGTTGTAGGGTATCGCAATCCTAGAACGGGTACCTCGAAAGAACCTTCGGGGTCAATCAGAACCTGACTTAAGCCTGGATTATAGTTAGGGTCTGGAGAACTTACTGAGGGTGCGCAAACCCCCTGTCTTCCTCTTCGAGATCATGTCAGATCTCTTCCTTTACCTGTCATGTTGACAGCGACGAGGTGAGATTTTCTGGCTTTCTTCTTCCTCCTAGATTTAGATTCTTCAAAGGTCGGGGCTGACAAATGGTCGAATACTGATGGTTTATGATTGGTCACCTATATTGCATATAAAATGTCACATTCCCATATTTATTATCGAATAAATCGTGTATTTAGTCTTATTTTTGTTTAATAAAATGCAGGCCCATTATCAAGGGAGAAGGAAGAGAAAACGAGCCAAAGCCCACCCAAATTTTAATTTAATTTAGAATCAAATTCAAATCAAGGATCAGGGCAAATCAAGGCAAATCAAAGAAGATAAAATCAGTTGAACAAGTGGTTAAAATAGATCTTCACAGATCAATTAGTTAAAGTCAAAGATCAAAAGAGGTTTCGACAAATCCAGGACCAAAATCTGAAAATCCAGCAAGAGATAAAAGGAGATCGAGAAACTAGAATCAGTACCCCCCGAGTGTGGCCACCTGGCCATACTCACACGGAAATGAGGCCAAAGCCACGTATCCGCGATCATTTGGTTAAGATACGAGGAGCATTTTGCTCCCATATCTTTTCACACTCTCCCCTTTTGGTTTTTGCCTATAAATACTGGGATTTCTCAGTATACAGGGAGCGATTAGGCAGAGAATGATTCGTAAGCTAGTTATCATTCTAAGTTAGTGTAGGTTTTTATTTTTTTTTCATATAACTTTTATTTCTTCGTAAGCATAGTTAGACTAAGATTTATATAAGTAAGAGGGGAGATTTATGTTGAGAGTGACACCGCTGTAACCTTCTCCTTTCTTCCATCATTTCTACAAGCAATAAAAAGGTAACTTGTTTATATTTTTTTTATTTTATATTCATCTTCTCTTTTCTACTTTACCTCTGTGGGTTTATGATGAGTATCCAAGCGATCTAGTAGCATCGGTAAAGCCTTGTTGTGTGTTTGCCATCGACATTTCATGATGATCTCCTCCTCAAAATTCTGTATCATTTCATTCTTATTCATCTTGATGATGTAATGCGAATAGGGACTGAGCTCGATCTTATGGATTATGCATTGATCACCTCCAAAGTAAGGTGAACGTGCCAACGATCCAAGGTAAGTCATCAACCGGAAGAAGTACGTAAGTCCTTTTAGTTTTTCTTTCTTTCTTTTAATCCTTTAGTTTAGATCACTACCATCTCCCATCTTTTTTATTCACTTTTTTTAATTTCTTTGAATAAAATCATTTCCTATTTTCTCCGCCTTCTCAATCTACCACTTTCTTCTTAACTTAACTATAACTCTTATTCCTTTTCTTTTCAAGAACTAAAAGAGGAACTTTAACCATTTCAAGTAAACTAAGGAGAACTTACAAATAATCTTCCATCGCAGTCTCTCCTTGTGGATCACGATCCGTATAACCACTTGCTATCGCAATAGCATTGAACACTTGCACTACCTATTATCAAGTTCTGAAATTCTATATTTTCTATGTGCAGGTCAAAACTCAATCAAATTTTCGCGTCATTGCCGGGGGAGAGACGATAAGTAACTCTTTTTTTAAATTTACATTTTTTTTGTTAACTTTCTTCTTTGTTCTTGGTGTACAAATTTAACAAAAAGAAAATATTTGCTGCAGTGGACATATAAATGGCCCTAGACTCTACTCAAGAAAGTAGAGTCCAGAAGCCCTCAGATTTTTTGCATTCACATGGCAATCTGAGTGAACTACTAACCTGTATTTTTTATAGGTTGGCTGAATTGCAAAGTTTAAATATCTATAGCTATTTATTTTCTTGTTTGACTCACTGTACATACATTTCTAATTCAACAGTAAAAGGTTGATTGTAATTGCTAAAAACGGTTTAGACTTTGCATTTAGGCATGTGTCTATTATTTACATTTTTTTATTTACTTTTGAAGAGTGTTGGAGCCAAGGTATGTGTGCATAACATTTAGTATAAGGTTTATTCTTGTATGAAATATTAATTGAGTGTTACTTTTTCTATATACTTGTACACTTTACTAAACTGAATTAAGGGCTTGTCCTATAAACAAGATAAGGTGGGGAAGTTATTACCCTCCCTTAACCCACAAACAATCTCCTCACTCACTAACCCAACCCTTACTAAAGCGGAGTAGACGGTTGCCCTAGGGACATCTCGGACTAAAATAAGAGACTGACCTAAAAGGAAGTTGATTAGAATTTAACTCTTACAAAATCGGTGTCAAAGGTTGGGGATTGATGAGGCGAAATCTCAAAAAATAGTGGTTTGGCATAATTAGGCCCGCTGCTTAGGCATAGATATCTCTCACTGATCTTGTCCCTACTTGACCGATTAACTTGTGGTCAGATTCTACAATATACCCCCGTGGACAGTCTAACCAGTTAGGAATCATCTAGGTCTAAGGTCTACCCTAACTTAGGTTAAATTTTTTTATTTTATTTGTTTGTTTATTTATTTGTTTTTCTTTGTTTGTTTTTGACATTTCTTGTGTGATATGGCTTAAAACAATAATTTTTTTAATTTTTATGGTAATCCATATTACACCCTGACCTCCTTTGACTCAGAAATTACCAACCCGGCATATCAAAACTTTAACCAACCAAATGTGCCGGATTGGTCTTATCCGAATCAATACATGCCCGGTCCTAATACTATGAACAAGACTAGAATAATCATTACTACTCTTCACAGAGTCAATTGGGATACAACTCCCCCGAGTTATATTGTAATCCACCACTCCAACATTCAACCTATAATTTTCCTAGTCATAATCAACCAATAGAAGAAAAATCTAAGGCTATGAAAAGTATAGACGCCATGATTGAGTCTCAAGAACAAATGCTAAAAATAATAGACTCACAATTCCCACAAGACTCCCAAATCTAAGATTCTTACTCCATGTTCCAAGTCTAACAATAAGAAGAAGAACCTATGGACTCAGATAGGAGTATGAAAACCCGATTCAGTCTGGAAATAATTTTTTCCAATCTACTAATAGACTAGAATCACAAATGAGTCGTTATATCAACATAGTGAAAGATAGGGATGAGGAAACTCTAACATATATTTGACCATTCCAGATTGGCCTAGCTATATTTATAGGAATGAAGAATCTTAGTGTCTTGGAGACTTTGATCAAGACTCAATTTCATCACATAAATTTAAACTTGACCAATTTTAAATCTTGGAGAAATTGGCAAGTTCTCCATTCATTGAGATTGAACTTGAATGTGAATGTGACTCCGATCCTGAACCTTGTGATTCAGTTTTTATCTTCGAATCTATGTTGATTCTAGTATCCTCACCCAATTTGGACCAATTTTTAAAGCCAACATTTATTTCCCGTACCCATAAATCTGAAAATTGAATCATCAATTTTGAATAGTCACATTCCATTAATGAGAGAAGAATGTGAATTTTAATTCTTTGATTTGGACTCAGCTATTGAACCAAAACAAAATTTCGAACCCAAAGTTGATTTTCCTGAGTTTGTAATGGTTCCCGAACCTATCTCTCTTGAATCTAAGTAAATTATTCCACTAAGTCACATTCTTTTGTTGGACATAAGTATTGATCATAATGACTCAGTGATGATTTTTCAAGACTGGTCTTGTAAAGGGAACAAGTTTCATGATAGGATCTTTCATGATTCTATTCATATTGGGGATTGTAATTATATACATAGAAAAGAGGTCAATAAAAGTGGATTCCGTGAACCACTATATTATCTAGATTGGGTAGCAATACTTGGTCCAATCTGACCGCCACCGAAACCACCATCTTAAGGTAATATTTTCTTTCCCTTTCTTCTTTTTCATGCATCTATGCATTCATTCATACATTAAGGACAATGCATGAGATAGGTGTGGGGGAGGGTTCTAATATAACATAGGTTTTCTTTTTCTTTAAAATTAAAAAATAACATTTTTCTTTCTTTAAAAAAAACTTTTTGAAAAGAGAGCAATATTTTGACATTTTTTTTTGTAAGAAATTAAGTCAAGTTTAAGGAATAGGAGAATCATAATTAGGATTTTTTATACTTGGTCAAAATAAGATTATTTGTTTGATTTTTAGAGTTAGGAAGAAAATTTGAAAAGTAATTTAGTCTTGATTTTTACCTTGATGCAATATGCATACTTTATACACTTACACACTTAGGGTTCAAAAATAAAGATTCTTATGCCATATATTAAAAAAAAAAAAGAAAAATATGTATAATTATATCAAAACTCATTTGATTAAGCTGGGTATTTGTGCCTCATAAAGCATGAGAATTCACGCCTAAAAGTGGTCCATATAATAAAATTTTTAGTTTTGTGGCTTTATTTGCTCGAGACCTTAAGTCCTTGGGGGTTTTCTCACCCGGTGCCCTAAGGCCGTCCGGTTTGGGAGTCACCGATTAAAGGCTCATTACATGTGCATATTAGAAAGCCTAATAGAACTAAGAAATAATAGCACTAAAAATATATTAAATAAATAAATAAAATAAAGTATAAGAGTTAGAGTGAAAGAACCTTTAGTTAAAATTTCATGGTCATGAAGGTGTCACAAAGGTGTATATGACTTAGGATAAAGTAATAAACTAGATGAGAAATACAATTTGACTTCTTACCTTGATTGATAATAAGTTTTTGAATAGAGACTAAGTTTAGGAATAAAAAATTAGTTTTCCTATAACTTATAGATTACTTGAACTCTTACAGTAATACTTCAAATATTTTCTCTTATTTTTAAAATGCTTTTCGAAAATACTAATACTTTGTTACTCTTTCTTTATGAATTTTGTGGGTGTAATTCGCTGAAAACTCTCACGAGACAAAACTCATCCTCTAGGGAAAACCTAGAGATTTAACGGATTATTGCGCATACTCAGTACAATTGAGTAACCTGCGAAAGTGTAACGCCCCGATCCGGCGGGTACGGGGACCTTACTGCGACGTATATACGTAGGTCAGAAATACCCTCACGTATATACGCTAAGCATCAGTACAGGTAAGAATCAGAGTACAGAAGCAAGTGGTGCATTATACATTCCAACATATGAGTACAATTACAAAGTTATCACCAGAGGTGATAAATATTACAATAATATTACATCACCGATAGGCGCAAATGCGAGAATACAAAGAGATGTACAAGAGTGAACAGTATAAAAGGCACTCACGAGTTTACAAAAGGAAAACTCGAGAGGCACACAGGGGGCATGGAAGGATAGAGCTTCAGATGGTCTGCTGGAGATCCACGCTACCGCTGCGCCATTATGACTAACAACTGGGGGAATCCACACGCTCCAAGCTCCATGACCTGGACATGAGAATCCAGGGGAGTCAGATAGAACTCCCCAGGCGAGTGGTGATACAAAAGCCAGATGGCGTGCTGAGATAAGTACAAGTGTATCGATAAAACCGAATCATAATCATGCATTGAAAACCGTGTCGTGAGCATAAGCATGTATAGGCAGGTAGATATATAACAAGTGATATCAAGCAGGAAGTACTCATGGTATGGTAAGATAGGAACATGAGACTGATGGAATGGAACACAAGGAATAAAGCAGGGTATGAGCAGCGAATATGATAATAATCATAAAACCAGAAATCCGATGTAAAACCCAATAGAAGTAAGCGCGGTAAAGCATACAACGGATCCATAGTTGGCATCTTTTATTATTATTATTACTCGTCTTACCCTGATGTCTAGATATGTGAACTAGCGTCCCAGCACACATATATCCACATCTGAGTAAAGCAAGGTTGTTATTGGAAACCAACGGGTGTATCAACGAACAATGTTTACAGTGGGTCCCGTGCATACCCGGACCACGGCCCAGGATGTTCCGTTGCTTGGTGACGGAACCTACCGCAAGGCGATTCAGGAGGGTCTTATGGATGCCCTTATCAAGATGGTACCAGGAAGGAGGGAGCCAGCTCTCCCCTCGGTCCCTTGGAGGCCCACAGGTCAGACCGGAAGTTTTAGTTGCACAACATGCCTAATACCACTGTAAACACGAACATATATTGATAGCCGCAAGTTTCTCCCGACCCGATGTAAGTTGTCTCATTTTACGGTTTATTCGATGATTATCAGATTCCGGGAATGAGCAGGAACAAGTCAGGAATATCAGGAATACATGTGTATCAGGAGTACAGTTTGTACTATTAAGATGTCAGGTTATCATTCCGTTATCGTGATAATCAAGAGAGTCAAGTATATCATACCGGGTGTCAAGGGATAGCATGACAGGAGGATGATATTTGGCAGGTGACCAATCATGTCAAGAGATTAATATTAGTCCGGTGGCAAGTCATGTCATAACAAGGGGTCTTGCCAAGTAGTAGCATGTTTGGTGTCCGGTGATAACACCTCAGTTGTCAGGTGATACAAACAGGTGTTAAATAGTAGCATGTAAATGACAGGTATGAAGTAATGGCATAGCAAGCGTTAACATATCAGGTAAATACGTGGCATGATGATAGAGTAGTAGCTGAGTACAACCAAGCGGAGCTGAGCAAGCTGGAGGCACAGATAGCAAACAGTATTTAACACTGGAGCGTCTGGCAAGGTTACCAGGACAACTCGGCTTAAGATGCGAGTAGAAAATCCGGCAGCCTCTCGCCTAGACGAATCTAGTGGTAAAGTGCTGAGTGCTGATCATGATAACCAGGCGGAGCTGAAGAACCTGACGGTCCCAATCACCTCTCTTTCAAGATAGTGAGAGACCGGAGGCTGAAGAACGGAGAGACCTGTCGGTCCCAATCACTTCCCTTTCGAGATCGTGAGAGACCGGAGGCTGAAGGGTCCGGAAGTCAAGTACGCTCGGGGTTTAAGCGCACTCTCGGTGGCTACTAGCCATCCCAGGAGTGGGCAGAAACCCAGAGTCCAACGACCACGAAGGGTCGGCCACACATGGTATAAAACAGTAAAATACATATAAACATGAAATAAAATACATGTAGACCCGACAAGGCGGGGAAACCCAAATGGAGGCGAGAGCGAGGACACTCGCCTAAATCTCTAGAATAGCTGAAAACTCTAAAATCCATGGAACTCGCGTACGCGCCATAAATATAATAAGTGAAGAGGAGAGAGAAAGAGTTAGAGAGAGAAAGAGAGAGGAAAACTAGAGAGAAGTATATGGAAGGAGAGAGTGCACAGGGAGACGCGGGTTTTGAGAGTGAGACGCGGGAGTCGCAGACGCGGGAGTCACAGACGCGGGAATCGCGTCGCAAAGGTGCCACAAACGCGGGGTTCGAGACCCGCGTTCAAGTCAGGACACGAGAAGAACGCGGACGCGGTCATGGGTTCCGCGTCGCGTTGGCATGAGAAGAACACAGACGCGGGCATTAGCTCCGCGTCGTGCAGACATGAAAGGGACACAGACGCGGGCATGGACTCCGCGTTGCGTCGGTACAAGAACGCGAAGGCCGCGTTTAAACAGATGCCAAGAACGCGAAGATCCGCGTTAAGGCGTTGCCTGGACGTGGGGGTGAGATCCGCGTCAGCAATCAACAGAGAGGAAGAGAGAAAGGGAAAGGTGATTTCGGGGTGGTGGTTTTCTTTGGTGAAGAAGATGGATTTTGGTAGAGTAATGTAAAAGGAGGTGATGATGAAGGTGATGTTTGGAGGTTGAAGTAGTGGAGATGGAGGTGGTGTTAGGGTGGTGAAAGTAAAAATGGTGGTGAAGAGGGAAGCTTCTTAGTGGTGGTGATGGAATTTGTGGAAGGTGGTGAAATTGTCGCCGGAATGATTACCGGAATAATCGTGATCGATTACCGGAATAATCACCGGAGATGTTGCCGACGAAGAAGAGCTCGGCCCCAATCCAAGGAGGGTGGCCGGCCTAGGTTATGGTGGTGGGGTGATGGTGAAATTGATGGTGGAAGTGAAGATGGTGGTGGTGACGTTGGTGTTATCGTTTGAAGTTGTTACCGAAATGATTACCGGAATAATCGTAAACGATTACCGGAATAATCATCGGAGATGTGGCCGATGAAGAAGAGCTCGGCCCCAATCCAAAGGAGGTGGCCGGCTCTTGATGTGGTGATGGGGTGGTAGTTTTGTGGAGGGTTTTGATGGTGGTGGTATTTTTGGAGAAGGTAAAGGAGAAGGTGGAGGCTTTGGTGGAGTTGTTGGAGTTTGTGGTGGTTTACATGGAGATGGAGGAGGAAGAAGATGAAGGTAAGGAGTTGGAGAAGTTGTAGTGGTTGTTGTTGTGGTGGAGATGAAGGAGGAGTTGGTGGTGGTTAAGGTGTTGGTGAAGAGAAAAATGAAGTGGAAAGATGAAGGAAAGGTTTATATAGGAATTGGATTTGTGAAGGTAATGTAAAAAGTGTTTAGAGAGGGGGTTTTTTGTAAAATGGAGGGGTTAGGTGGCTCTTTGGCCGGCCATGGTGATGGGAGAGGAGTTTGAGATATTTTGGAGAAGATATTTTTGGAGGAAAGGAGATATTTTTGGAGGAAGAATGTAGAAGATAATGGAAGAATGGAGAAGTTTGGAGAATTTGGTGGAAGGAAAAGGAAGGAAAGAAAATGGAAAAAGGAAAAGAAAATGAAAAGAGGAAGATATTTTCTTGAAAGAAAAAGTGAAAATAATTAGAGTAGCGGATTCCCGGGATTCGGTTGCGGATGCGGAAAACTTTCGGAAAAATACCGAAATCGTCCGAAAATCAAGTATCTCGGAACGACCCGCAAAAATTCTCAAAAATCAAGAATATTATTCTAAGAATCATGGTGAAATCCATTTCAAGAAATTATTTATAATTTTTGAATTAAAAATCCTGAAATCGGCCGCCAATATCGGTCGACACCCAATCTGGCAGAAATCTGATAAATTCTGAAAATTCCCAAAAAATATATTAAGATAGAAAATATTATTCTAAGAAAATATGGGAAAGCGGTTTCTCAAAATTTGACTACATTTGTAAATTAAAAATCCAGGAATCGGTCAGCGGTGCTGGTCGACACTGGTTTTGAAGATTTTCCATTTAATTCAGGAAAATTCTAGAAAATCATAAAAAATCTAAATATTGGGAAATGATGTTTAAAACTGAAATCGGTCAAATCGGAATACCAAAAAACCAAATTGAGTAATACACTAGGATCGGGTCCCTCGTTCAGAGAAGAGCAGACTCTGAGTCCACGAATCTTGATCCAAGACAAAACGATCATATTCATAATACAAAATAAATATAGGAAGTAAATCAAAAAATACGATCGAAAAAGCTAAATACGCAACTAAGTACGTATTCCGGGAGCGGGGTGTTACATTCCATCTACCTTACAAAAAATTGCGTCCTCGCAATTTCGATAAGGGGTAAAATGAACACAAAGGGGACATGGGTGGAATTTATACCATTCAAGATATGAAGTACTATAGGTAGGGCTCTCAAGTTGACGAAACAGTAATCAGAATATAGATATCTTCTTCACCTCTGGCTGTATAAGTTTTGAACGGTACCAATTAATATTGATCTGATGTCGTTACTTTGCAATAGAGTTGGATACTTGATAGCCCTCCGAGAATAAGCCAGAATACTGAAGATATAGGAAACCCTGATAGTCATGAGCATAATAAAGAAGATCGATAATTGAGAATTCTGAATACCAGGCATCAATCACTCTGAAAGATATAGCCGAGAATGTTGAATATCCGTAGAGAATTCCGACTATTGACTCCTGAAAGATAACCGATTAGGATCAATCTTGAGAATACCCGAACTTCAAAGAGTTGGCCAAAGAGATCATATAATCGCTTCATTCAGAACCAGCCGCTACTTCTCTAGTCTATTCATATCTTAAGTTGGTATAAAGGCTTCAAAAAACCAAAACAGGGGAAAGATGGAAGGGATTAGAAATCAAAGGAAGAATGATCAAGAAAGAATAGATAACTCTGCACTTGTAGTTGGACTGTATAACCAGGACTCATGCATTCCAGTGGCAAATTTCTTTACCATTAATTTGCCCTCTGGACGTACTGAGGATGTAGAACCTAGGCTCTGATACCATCCTGTAACGCCCCGATCCGGCGGGTACGGGGACGTTACTGCGACGTATATACGTAGGTCAGAAATACCCTCACGTATATACGCTAAGCATCAGTACAGGCAAGAATCAGAGTACAGAAGCAAGTGGTGCATTATACATTCCAACATATGAGTACAATTACAAAGTTATCACCAGAGGTGATAAATATTACAATAATATTACATCACCGATAGGCGCAAATGCGAGAATACAAAGAGATGTACAAGAGTGAACAGTATAAAAGGCACTCACGAGTTTACAAAAGGAAAACTCGAGAGGCACACAGGGGGCCTAGAAGGATAGAGCTTCAGATGGCCTGCTGGAGATCCACGCTACCGCTGCGCCATTATGACCAACAACTGGGGGAATCCACATGCTCCAAGCTCCATGACCTGGACATGAGAATCCAGGGGAGTCAGATAGAACTCCCCAGGCGAGTGGTGATACAAAAGCCAGATGGCGTGCTGAGATAAGTACAAGTGTATCGATAAAATCGAATCATAATCATGGATTGAAAATCGTGTCGTGAGCATAAGCATGTATAGGCAGGTAGATATATAACAAGTGATATCAAGCGGGAAGTACTCATGGTATGGTAAGATAGGAACATGAGACTGATGGAATTGAACACAAGGAATAAAGCAGGGTATGAGCAGCGAATATGATAATAATCATAAAACCAAAAATCCGATGTAAAACCCAATAGAAGTAAGCGCGGTAAAGCATACAACGGATCCATAGTTGGCATCTTTTATTATTATTACTCGTCTTACCCTGATGTCTAGATATGTGAACTAGCGTCCCATCACACATATATCCACATCTGAGTAAAGCAAGGTTGTTATTGGAAACCAACGGGGGTATCAACGAACAATGTTTACAGTGGGTCCCGTGCATACCCGGGACCACGGCCCAGGATGTTCCGTTGCTTGGTGACGGAACCTACCGCAAGGCGATTCAGGAGGGTCTTATGGATGCCCTTATCAAGATGGTACCAGGAAGGAGGGAGCCAGCTCTCCCCTCGGTCCCCTGGAGGCCCACAGGTCAGACCGGAAGTTTTAGTTGCACAACATGCCTAATACCACTGTAAACACGAACATATATTGATAGCCGCAAGTTTCCCCCGACCCGATGTAAGTTGTCTCATTTTACGGTTTATTCGATGATTATCAGATTCCGGGAATGAGCAGGAACAAGTCAGGAATATCAGGAATACATGTGTATCAGGAGTATAGTTTATACTATTAAGATGTCAGGTTATCATTCCGTTATCGTGATAATCATGAGAGTCAAGTATATCATGCGAGGTGTCAAGGGATAGCATGACAGGAGGATGATATTTGGCCGGTGACCAATCATGTCAAGAGATTAATATTAGTCCGGTGGCAAGTCATGTCATAACAAGGGGTCTTGCCAAGTAGTAGCATGTTTGGTGTCAGGTGATAACACCTCAGTTGTCAGGTGATACAAATAGGTGTTAAATAGTAGCATGTAAATAACAGGTATGAAGTAATGGCATAGCAAGTGTTAACATATCAGGTAAATACGTGGCATGATGATAGAGTAGTAGCTGAGCACAACCAACCGGAGCTGAGCAAGCTGGAGGCACAGATAGCAAACAGTATTTAACACTGGAGCGTCTGGCAAGGTTACCGGGACAACTCGGCTTAAGGTGCGAGTAGAAAATCTGACAGCCTCTCGCCTAGACGAATCTAGTAGTAAAGTGCTGAGTGCTGATCATGATAACCAGAAGGAGCTGAAGAACCTGACGGTCCCAATCACCTCTCTTTCAAGATAGTGAGAGACCGGAGGCTGAAGGACGGAGAGACCTGTCGGTCCCAATCACTTCCCTTTCGAGATCGTGAGAGACCGGAGGCTGAAGGGTCCGGAAGTCAAGTACGCTCGGGGTTTAAGCGCACTCTCGGTG
This sequence comes from Agave tequilana, assembly GCA_038442645.1. NCBI lineage: Eukaryota > Viridiplantae > Streptophyta > Magnoliopsida > Asparagales > Asparagaceae > Agave > Agave tequilana. Next base: position 49,657 of record JAVJIF010015462.1, on the reverse strand, counting down.
GCTACTAGCCATCCCAGGAGTGGGCAGAAACCCAGAGTCCAACGACCACGAAGGGTCGGCCACGCATGGTATAAAACAGTAAAATACATATAAACATGGAATAAAATACATGTCGACCCGACAAGGCGGGGAAACCCAAATGGAGGCGAGAGCGAGGACACTCGCCTAAATCTCTGGAATAGCTGAAAACTCTGAAATCCATGGAACTCGCGTACGCGCCATAAATATAATAGTGAAGAGGAGAGAGAAAGAGTTAGAGAGAGAAAGAGAGAGGAAAACTAGAGAGAGAAGTATATGGAAGGAGATAGTGCACAGGGAGACGCGGGTTTTGAGAGTTAGACGCGGGAGTCGCAGACGCGGGAGTCGCGTCGCAAAGGTGCCACAAACGCGGGGTTCGAGACCCGCGTTCAAGTCAGGACACGAGAAGAACGCGGACGCGGTCATGGGTTCCGCGTCGCGTTAGCATGAGAAGAACACAGACGCGGGCATTAGCTCCGCGTCGTGCAGACATGAAAGGGACACAGACGCGGGCATGGACTCCGCGTTGCGTCGGTACAAGAACGCGAAGGCCGCGTTTAAACAGATGCCAAGAACGCGAAGATCCGCGTTAAGGCGTTGCCTGGACGTGGGGGTGAGATCCGCGTCAGCAATCAACAGAGAGGAAGAGAGAAAGGGAAAGGTGATTTCGGGGTGGTGGTTTTCTTTGGTGAAGAAGATGGATTTTGGTAGAGTAATGTAAAAGGAGGTGATGATGAAGGTGATGTTTGGAGGTTGAAGTAGTGGAGATGGAGGTGGTGTTAGGGTGGTGAAAGTAAAAATGGTGGTGAAGAGGGAAGCTTCTTAGTGGTGGTGATGGAATTTGTGGAAGGTGGTGAAATTATCGCCGGAATGATTACCGGAATAATCGTGATCGATTACCGGAATAATCACCGGAGATGTTGCCGACGAAGAAGAGCTCGGCCCCAATCCAAGGAGGGTGGCCGGCCTAGGTTATGGTGGTGGGGTGATGGTGAAATTGATGGTGGAAGTGAAGATGGTGGTGGTGACGTTGGTGTTATCGTTTGAAGTTGTTACCGAAATGATTACCGGAATAATCGTAAACGATTACCGGAATAATCATCGGAGATGTGGCCGATGAAGAAGAGCTCGGCCCCAATCCAAAGGAGGTGGCCGGCTCTTGATGTGGTGATGGGGTGGTGGTTTTGTGGAGGGTTTTGATGGTGGTGGTATTTTTGGAGAAGGTAAAGGAGAAGGTGGAGGCTTTGGTGGAGTTGTTGGAGTTTGTGGTGGTTTACATGGAGATGGAGGAGGAAGAAGATGAAGGTAAGGAGTTGGAGAAGTTGTAGTGGTTGTTGTTGTGGTGGAGATGAAGGAGGAGTTGGTGGTGGTTAAGGTGTTGGTGAAGAGAAAAATGAAGTGGAAAGATGAAGGAAAGGTTTATATAGGAATTGGATTTGTGAAGGTAATGTAAAAAGTGTTTAGAGAGGGGGTTTTTTGTAAAATGGAGGGGTTAGGTGGCTCTTTGGCCGGCCATGGTGATGGGAGAGGAGTTTGAGATATTTTGGAGAAGATATTTTTGGAGGAAAGGAGATATTTTTGGAGGAAGAATGTAGAAGATAATGGAAGAATGGAGAAGTTTGGAGAATTTGGTGGAAGGAAAAGGAAGGAAAGAAAATGGAAAAAAGGAAAAGAAAATGAAAAGAGGAAGATATTTTCTTGAAAGAAAAAGTGAAAATAATTAGAGTAGCGGATTCCCGGGATTCGGTTGCGGATGCGGAAAACTTTCGGAAAAATACCGAAATCGTCCGAAAATCAAGTATCTCGGAACGACCCGCAAAAATTTTCAAAAATCAAGAATATTATTCTAAGAATCATGGTGAAATCCATTTCAAGAAATTATTTATAATTTTTAAATTAAAAATCCTGAAATCAGCCGCCAATATCGGTCGACACCCAATCTGGCAGAAATCTGATAAATTCTGAAAATTCCCAAAAAAATATATTAAGATAGAAAATATTATTCTAAGAAAATATGGGAAAGCGGTTTCTCAAAATTTGACTCCATTTGTAAATTAAAAATCCAGGAATCGGTCAGCGGTGCTGGTCGACACTGGTTTTGAAGATTTTCCATTTAATTCAGGAAAATTTCAGAAAATCATAAAAAATCTAAAATATTGGGAAATGATGTTTAAAACTGAAATCGGTCAAATCAGAATACCAAAAAAACCAAATTGAGTAATACACTAGGATCGGGTCCCTGGTTCAGAGAAGAGCAGACTCTGAGTCCACGAATCTTGATCCAAGACAAAACGATCATATTCATAATACAAAATAAATATAGGAAGTAAATCAAAAAATACGATCGAAAAAGCTAAATACGCAACTAAGTACGTATTCCGGGAGCGGGGTGTTACATTCCATCTACCTTACAAAAATTGCGTCCTCGCAATTTCGATAAGGGGTAAAATGAACACAAAGGGGACATGGGTGGAATTTATACCATTCAAGATATGAAGTACTATAGGTAGGGCTCTCAAGTTGACGAAACAGTAATCAGAATATAGATATCTTCTTCACCTCTGGCTGTATAAGTTTTTGAACGGTACCAATTAATACTGATCTGATGTCGTTACTTTGCAATAGAGTTGGATACTTGATAGCCCTCCGAGAATAAGCCAGAATACTGAAGATATAGGAAACCCTGATAGTCATGAGCATAATAAAGAAGATCGATAATTGAGAATTCTGAATACCAGGCATCAATCACTCTGAAAGATATAGCCGAGAATGTAGAATATCCGTAGAGAATTCCGACTATTGACTCCTGAAAGATAACCCGATTAGGATCAATCCTGAGAATACCCGAACTTCAAAGAGTTGGCCAAAGAGATCATATAATCGCTTCATTCAGAACCAGCCGCTACTTCTCTAGTCTATTCATATCTTAAGTTGGTATAAAGGCTTCAAAAAACCAAAACAGGGGAAAGATGGAAGGGATTAGAAATCAAAGGAAGAATGATCAAGAAAGAATAGATAACTCTGCACTTGTAGTTGGACTGTATAACCAGGACTCATGCATTCCAGTGGCAAATTTCTTTACCATTAATTTGCCCTCTGGACGTACTGAGGATGTAGAACCTAGGCTCTGATACCATCCTGTAACGCCCCGATCCGGTGGGTACGGGGACGTTACTGCGACGTATATACGTAGGTCAGAAATACCCTCACGTATATACGCTAAGCATCAGTACAGGCAAGAATCAGAGTACAGAAGCAAGTGGTGCATTATACATTCCAACATATGAGTACAATTACAAAGTTATCACCAGAGGTGATAAATATTACAATAATATTACATCACCGATAGGCGCAAATGCGAGAATACAAAGAGATGTACAAGAGTGAACAGTATAAAAGGCACTCACGAGTTTACAAAAGGAAAACTCGAGAGGCACACAGGGGGCCTAGAAGGATAGAGCTTCAGATGGCCTGCTGGAGATCCACGCTACCGCTGCGCCATTATGACCAACAACTGGGGGAATCCACACGCTCCAAGCTCCATGACCTGGACATGAGAATCCAGGGGAGTCAGATAGAACTCCCCAGGCGAGTGGTGATACAAAAGCCAGATGGCGTGCTGAGATAAGTACAAGTGTATCGATAAAACCGAATCATAATCATGCATTAAAAATCATGTCGTGAGCATAAGCATGTATAGGCAGGTAGATATATAACAAGTGATATCAAGCAGGAAGTACTCATGGTATGGTAAGATAGGAACATGAGACTGATGGAATGGAACACAAGGAATAAAGCAGGGTATGAGCAGCGAATATGATAATAATCATAAAACCAAAAATCCGATGTAAAACCCAATAGAAGTAAGCGCGGTAAAGCATACAACGGATCCATAGTTGGCATCTTTTATTATTATTATTACTCGTCTTACCCTGATGTCTAGATATATGAACTAGCATCCCAGCACACATATATCCACATCTGAGTAAAGCAAGGTTGTTATTGGAAACCAACGGGGGTATCAACGAACAATGTTTACAGTGGGTCCCGTGCATACCCGGGACCACGGCCCAGGATGTTCCGTTGCTTGGTGACGGAACCTACCGCAAGGCGATTCAGGAGGGTCTTATGGATGCCCTTATCAAGATGGTACCAGGAAGGAGGGAGCCAGCTCTCCCCTCGGTCCCCTGGAGGCCCACAGGTCAGACCGGAAGTTTTAGTTGCACAACATGCCTAATACCACTGTAAACACGAACATATATTGATAGCCGCAAGTTTCCCCCGACCCGATGTAAGTTGTCTCATTTTACGGTTTATTCGATGATTATCAGATTCCGGGAATGAGCAGGAACAAGTCAGGAATATCAGGAATACATGTGTATCAGGAGTACAGTTTGTACTATTAAGATGTCAGGTTATCATTCCGTTATCGTGATAATCATGAGAGTCAAGTATATCATGCGAGGTGTCAAGGGATAGCATGACAGGAGGATGATATTTGGCAGGTGACCAATCATGTCAAGAGATTAATATTAGTCCGGTGGCAAGTCATGTCATAACAAGGGGTCTTGCCAAGTAGTAGCATGTTTGGTGTCAGGTGATAACACCTCAGTTGTCAGGTGATACAAATAGGTGTTAAATAGTAGCATGTAAATAACAGGTATGAAGTAATGGCATAGCAAGTGTTAACATATCAGGTAAATACGTGGCATGATGATAGAGTAGTAGCTGAGCACAACCAACTGGAGCTGAGCAAGCTGGAGGCACAGATAGCAAACAGTATTTAACACTGGAGCGTCTGGCAAGGTTACCGGGACAACTCGGCTTAAGGTGCGAGTAGAAAATCTGGCAGCCTCTCGCCTAGACGAATCTAGTGGTAAAGTGCTGAGTGCTGATCATGATAACCAGAAGGAGCTGAAGAACCTGACGGTCCCAATCACCTCTCTTTCAAGATAGTGAGAGACCGGAGGCTGAAGGACGGAGAGACCTGTCGGTCCCAATCACTTCCCTTTCGAGATCGTGAGAGACCGGAGGCTGAAGGGTCCGGAAGTCAAGTACGCTCGGGGTTTAAGCGCACTCTCGGTGGCTACTAGCCATCCCAGGAGTGGGCAGAAACCCAGAGTCCAACGACCACGAAGGGTCGGCCACGCATGGTATAAAACAGTAAAATACATATAAACATGGAATAAAATACATGTCGACCCGACAAGGCGGGGAAACCCAAATGGAGGCGAGAGCGAGGACACTCGCCTAAATCTCTGGAATAGCTGAAAACTCTGAAATCCATGGAACTCGCGTACGCGCCATAAATATAATAGTGAAGAGGAGAGAGAAAGAGTTAGAGAGAGAAAGAGAGAGGAAAACTAGAGAGAGAAGTATATGGAAGGAGAGAGTGCACAGGGAGACGCGAGTTTTGAGAGTTAGACGCGGGAGTCGCAGACGCGGGAGTCGCGTCGCAAAGGTGCCACAAACGCGGGGTTCGAGACCCGCGTTCAAGTCAGGACACGAGAAGAACGCAGACGCGGTCATGGGTTCCGCGTCGCGTTAGCATGAGAAGAACACAGACGCGGGCATTAGCTCCGCGTCATGCAGACATGAAAGGGACACAGACGCGGGCATGGACTCCGCGTTGCGTCGGTACAAGAACGCGAAGGCCGCGTTTAAACAGATGCCAAGAACGCGAAGATCCGCGTTAAGGCGTTGCCTGGACGTGGGGGTGAGATCTGCGTCAGCAATCAACAGAGAGAAAGAGAGAAAGGGAAAGGTGATTTCGGGGTGGTGGTTTTCTTTGGTGAAGAAGATGGATTTTGGTGGAGTAATGTAAAAGGAGGTGATGATGAAGGTGATGTTTGGAGGTTGAAGTAGTGGAGATGGAGGTGGTGTTAGGTGGTGAAAGTAAAAATGGTGGTGAAGAGGGAAGCTTCTTAGTGGTGGTGATGGAATTTGTGGAAGGTGGTGAAATTGTCGCCGGAATGATTACCGGAATAATCGTGATCGATTACCGGAATAATCACCGGAGATGTTGCCGACGAAGAAGAGCTCGGCCCCAATCTAAGGAGGGTGGCCGGCCTAGGTTATGGTGGTGGGGTGATGGTGAAATTGATGGTGGAAGTGAAGATGGTGGTGGTGACGTTGGTGTTATCGTTTGAAGTTGTTACCGAAATGATTACCGGAATAATCGTAAACGATTACCGGAATAATCATCGGAGATGTGGCCGATGAAGAAGAGCTCGGCCCCAATCCAAAGGAGGTGGCCGGCTCTTGATGTGGTGATGGGGTGGTGGTTTTGTGGAGGGTTTTGATGGTGGTGGTATTTTTGGAGAAGGTAAAGGAGAAGGTGGAGGCTTTGGTGGAGTTGTTGGAGTTTGTGGTGGTTTACATGGAGATGGAGGAGGAAGAAGATGAAGGTAAGGAGTTGGAGAAGTTGTAGTGGTTGTTGTTGTGGTGGAGATGAAGGAGGAGTTGGTGGTGGTTAAGGTGTTGGTGAAGAGAAAAATGAAGTGGAAAGATGAAGGAAAGGTTTATATAGGAATTGGATTTGTGAAGGTAATGTAAAAAGTGTTTAGAGAGGGGGTTTTTTGTAAAATGGAGGGGTTAGGTGGCTCTTTGGCCGGCCATGGTGATGGGAGAGGAGTTTGAGATATTTTGGAGAAGATATTTTTGGAGGAAAGGAGATATTTTTGGAGGAAGAATGTAGAAGATAATGGAAGAATGGAGAAGTTTGGAGAATTTGGTGGAAGGAAAAGGAAGGAAAGAAAATGGAAAAAGGAAAAGAAAATGAAAAGAGGAAGATATTTTCTTGAAAGAAAAAGTGAAAATAATTAGAGTAGCGGATTCCCGGGATTCGGTTGCGGATGCGGAAAACTTTCAGAAAAATACCAAAATCGTCCGAAAATCAAGTATCTCGGAACGACCCGCAAAAATTCTCAAAAATCAAGAATATTATTCTAAGAATCATGGTGAAATCCATTTCAAGAAATTCTTTATAATTTTTAAATTAAAAATCCTAAAATCGGCCGCCAATATCGGTCGACACCCAATCTGGCAGAAATCTGATAAATTCTGAAAATTCCCAAAAAAATATATTAAGATAGAAAATATTATTTTAAAAAAATATGGGAAAGCGGTTTCTCAAAATTTGACTCCATTTGTAAATTAAAAATCCAGGAATCGATCAGCGGTACTGGTCGACACTGGTTTTGAAGATTTTCCATTTAATTCAGAAAAATTCCAGAAAATCATAGAAAATCTAAAATATTGGGAAATGATGTTTAAAACTGAAATCGGTCAAATCGGAATACCAGAAAGATCAAATTGAGTAATACACTAGGATCGGGTCCCTGCTTCAGAGAAGAGCAGACTCTGAGTCCACGAATCCTGATCCAAGACAAAACGATCATATTCATAATACAAAATAAATATAGGAAGTAAATTGAAAAATACAATCGAAAAATTTGAATACGCAACTAAGTACGTATTCCGGGAGCGGGGTGTTACAGAAAGTGGTCTAATAATTTTCAAGGGTTAGTTTTTATGTTTTGCTCGAGGGTGAGCAAAAGATAGGTGTGGGGGTGTGATTTGTACCTATATTGTATATATAATGTCACATTCTCATATTTATTATCTAATAAATCACGTATTTAGTCTTATTTTTATTTAATAAAATGCAAGCCCATTACCAAGGGAGAAGGAAGAGAAAATAGGTCCAAAGCCCGCCCAAATTTTGATTTAATTCAGAATTAAATTCAAATCAAGGATCAGGATAAATCAAGGAAAATTAGGGCAAATCAAAGAAGATAAAACTAGTTGAACAAGCGATTAAAACAGATCTTCACAAATTAATTGGTTAAAGCCAAAGATCAAAGGAGGTTTCGATAAATCCAGGACTAAAATCTGAAAATCCAGTAAGAGATAAAAGAAGATCGAGACCAGGGATCAGCACCCCCGCGTGTGGCCACCTAGCCACACCTAGGCCATGAAAATGTGGCCAAAGCTGCGTATCCATGGCCATTTGGTTAAGATATGGGGAGCATTTTGCTCACCTATCTTCTCACACTCTCCCCTTTTAGTTTTTACCTATAAATACTGGGATTTCTCAGTATACAGGGAACGATTAGGTAGAAAAGGATTCATAGGCTAGTTTTCATTCTAGGTTAGTGTAGGTTTTTATTTTTTTCATTTCATTTTTATTTTTTTATAAGCATAGTTAGACTGAGATTCATGTAAGTAAGAGAGAGAGATTTATGTTGAGAGTGACACCGATGTAACCTCCTCCTTTCTTCCATCATTTTTACAAGCAATAAAAAGGTAACTTGTTTATATTTTTCTTTGTTTTTATATTCTTATTCTCTTTTCTACTTTACGTCTGTTGGTTTTTGATGAGTATCCAAGCGATCTACTAGCATCGGTAAAGCCTTATTGTGTGTTTGCCACTGATATTTCATGATGATGATGATATCCTCTTAAAAATTCTGTATCATTTCATTCTTATTCATCTTGATGATGTAATGTGAATGGAGACTGAGCTCGATCTTATGGATTATGGGTTGATCGCCTCCGAAGCAAGGTAAACGTGCCAACGATCCAAGGTAAGTCATCAACCGGAAGAGATAGGTAAGTTCTTTTAGTTTTTCTTTCTTTCTTTTAATCTTTAAGTTTAGATCACTACAATCTCCCAACTCTTTTATTCACTCTTTTTAATTTTTTTATATAAAATCATTTCCTATTTCTCCACCTTCTCAATCTACTACTTTCTTCTTAACTTAACTATAACTCTTATTCATTTTCTTTTCAAGAACTAAAAGAAGAACTTTAACCATTTCAAGTGAACTAAAGAGAACTTGCAAAAATGCTTCCATCGCTAGTCCCTCTTTGTGGATCATGACCCGCATATCCACTTGCTATCATGATAGAATTGAGCACTTGCACTACCTATTATCAAGTTCAGAAATTCTGTATTTTTTGTGTGCAGGTCAAAACTCAACCAGTTTATTTTGAAGAGGCATTGCGGGGATTGGCCCCAAACAACAATCAGCGGAATGCACGATTACCAGTTAATACCTCGCTTGTCTACACTGAGATGGCGAGATGTAAACCCGTTCATCAGAGTTGGACTTTTGCTTATGGCTAAGAAATTCCCGTAGGTCTGTGCTGGTCGGACCCAAATGATCCAACACGGAGACTCGGGAAGGTTGAAAGTTAACCCAGATGGGCTAAAAAGAGGTGGGCTTAGCCTTTGACTTGACCTTTGAGGCATTAGTGAGCATTGATTTGACTGAAGTCATAGCTTCACCGCGAGGCGAAGCTACGTGAGCACTTGGTGCTTTAGCACTGTTGAGCAATGCCCTATTTTGAAGCGAAGTAACTTCGTCATTAGCACCAGAGGGTGCTTCAACTCTAACTTCCCAGCTAAGAGTTCCTCCAGCTAGGAGCGAAGCTACCATAGCTTCGCTTTTAGCACAGACGGGCCCTTTGCCTTTAGCTTTGCCAGAGAAGAAAGGCTGAGCTCCGATCAAATCTGAAGCAACCTCATGGCATAGATTTTACAAGCTTTATCAGAAGCTGAAATCAGAAAACTTTTAGCCTCGCATGAGGATGAACTTGACTTTGCAATCTAGATAGCCCTAGAGGCTATTTTAGCATCGCGCGAGCCCGCAGGTGCTGGTGCGAAGTAACTTGAGTCTTTGTTGAGACTAAGACAGACTTCAAAGAAGTCGTCTAGCTTCTCATGGAGTTGATTCAGGCTTGCAGATTGCCTTCTTAGTATCATGAGAGACTTGTTTCTCGTCAGTGGTTAGAGAAGACCTAACTATGGAGATCTTCCTGTGCTTGCATGCACTTGTAGGGTTTGAACACCCTCAGAGAGAAGTTGCTCAAACTTCTCTTGGTCGAATTGGATGACCAATGTTTCAGCAGTAGATCCGGGGTCTCATCATCAAATTGCAGCCTTGTCTTCTTGTTGTTGAAGAAGAATATCCCTAGCGGAGTCGCCATCTTATTTTTCATTGATTTGTAACGTAGGAAAACTTACAAATTTTGAAGAGAATTACAAGTAATTGATTAAAAGAATAAAAAATTACAAGTGCTCTCTTCTCTCAGAGTTTCTGGGGAAGTAAGCCGATGAAAGTCTGGTCAGCGCGCGACCACTTTGTTCCATTTACGTACAAGTGATTTGAGTTTTTGAGTCTTCTGCTAGGGATTTCCTTCTCGCCTGGTTCCGAAAATCTTTTGGGGGGAAGATTTTTAGGGTATTAGCACTCTAAACGAGAGAATCAAACTTTTAGAGAGCTCGAAAGCTAGGGATGGGAGAAATCCAGCCTTTTTTTGAGAATCTCCAGTCAGCAGCCAGTAGCCTGATGAGAAAATTGTAGCCCTTTAGCCTGCCTAGCATTGGGCTATTTATAGGCATCATGGGGGTGTAACAACTCCTTCGAAAAATCAACAGATTGATTTAGTCAATCTGATATAGCTTCGCTCCTGGAGCCAGGATAGCTTCGTGGTGAAGTTAATTATAACTGAAGTAAAGTTAGAGACCCTCGCGCGAAGTCATTTAGCCCGCTAACTTAGAATTTGTTGTAATAATCTCTTGATTCTCTCCACTAGTTAGGAGATTTGCCTTGATCCTCTCCAACTGATTGAGAAGTGATTGGATCAAGGCAAATAACTGCAAAATTTGTTATAAGGATCACATCAATCTTGTGTTGAGATTTAAATGGTCAAAATTGACTATATAAGCTCGCGGTGGAGCTAGCTCGCGGCGGAGCTAAGGAAAGAGCTTCATGCTAAGCTAAGCTCACAGTGGAGCTACTGAGTTTTCTGCGAAGCTGGTACTTAGCTCTCATCCGAGATACGCAAAGCTTGAAGCAAAACTTTGACATAAACTCTCAGCGGAGCTAGAAGATGGCTCTCATCTGAGCTAAAAGAGCCTCAGGCAAAGCTAGCAAATATAGCTTACAGCGAAGCAAGGTATTTAGCTTCCTGAATTTTCTTCAGAGGACAACAATTGGCTCAGTGTCTACTTCACTGGATCAGTGGAGTCCAAATTATCATCTTGTCCATCAGGGATGGACAGGTCTTCATCCCGTCTGCGACTTGTCTTTTGAAAGTGTCAACAAGTTACACATCGTTTGGACCGGTTAAAGTATTGCCTGGGAGTTTTTCTTTTCGGAGTGTCAACAACATCAAATTTCTTGGTGGAAATTTCAGACCATGTATCCTCATCACCATCGGGTACACTAAAAAGTTTAGTTACCACCTTTACAACCTGGCTACCTAAGGATTGCAAGAAAACGATCATCGGGAAAGTTAAGACCATCAAACTTGGGTGGAGTCTTAATTCATTCGATCATATAAACTAGTTTTGTGAACCAATATGTGAGTAGCTAGTGGATCTCTCTAAGGTGGTTAAAACAGAAACTAGAGTACAAGGCTCTGATACCAATTGAAGGAACACTTAGAGGGGGATGAATAGGTGTAATGTGATAGGTAGTAAAAAGTGCATATTTATCATCACATTTACCATCATATTTTCCTATTTATTCTTTTATTAAGCACTGCTACTAATGTGTTATTGTTTAATGTTGTGCAGGCCTTGAGTAACTAAAAAATAAAGAAATAAAGTACAAGTAAAGCCCAAGAATCCCACAAGCCCACATGAATAATTAATTGTAGTAATTTAGAAGCTTCTATCTTATCTAACCTAATCTAAACTTAGATTTTAAATAATTAATTTAAAATCTAAGGGAGTAAGAGGAAGGATAAAATAGAACTCCTAATTGCTAAAGATGAGAAGGATAAGATGGATCCTTATCCTTAAACAAAGATGGACTTCTATTTAAACCTGGTTGCTTGCAATACAAGGATAAAGATAAAGGGGAGAAAAGCTTAAAGATAAAGGAACAAATCCTTTTATAAATTAAGATTTGTGATAACTTGCTTTCCAAGTTATCCCGAGTTCTCAAGATAGAAGGTTTGAATGCAGAATCCAAAAGGAGGCGTCCAAATGAACGGACTAGAGGAGGCCACGCAAGAAAACGCGTGGCCATTGGCCACGCTATTGCCGCGAAAACGCGGCTATAGCCGTATTTTCGCGACAGTTAGGAGGAATCTGGCAACGTGGTTTCGTGGGAGAGTCGTACTGGGACTCTACATCTTATATCTCCTATAAATACCCCTGCAGAGCAATAGAGAAGGAGAGCCAGAGAGCTGAAACTTAGGGTTTTTCTTTTAGATCTTTTCTTCTTTCTGAAATTTCTTGTATTTTCGTTTTTGTTATTTGAAGAAGAAGATTTTGAAGAAGGAGAGGAGCTTTGTAATTGGCTGGTGACATCCAATAAAAAGGTTCTTCACTCTTTTTATTCTTTGCAATTCAATTTAGTTTTCCTGTTTAGATTATTTATTTCTTCTTCTTTTAATTTCCATGCAACCTTTCTTATTCGAAATAAAAATTAAAAATAAAAATAAAAAAATGAATAACTAATTAAACTTATAGTTTGCTAATCTCTCGATCAACCCTAGTTTAGTTTAAAAGATGGAAGTATTGACATCTAGAAACCCTAGGATTAAAATGGTGTTCTTGAAGATGAATCGATAAGTAGGTTTACTTAATTCAGGTTGCACTTTTTAAACGATTACTCATAGTTCATACTTAAAAACTTTGATAGCATAATTTTAAGTACAAACTTCTCTTATGCTATACTTTGAAATTAGGATGAACTATAGTTTAATTTTTATTAATGCACACTAATTAGGGTTCAACATTATTATTCATCTTACTTGATTCTCAATCAATAACCTAGGATGGATAGTTCTTCATTCAATATGATATTCACTCTTTGAGACTAATACTTTGGGTTGTGGTAGATGATTGGTAAACTATACCTCTTTTCCTTGATTAAATCTAATTCTCACGAACAATATCTCTTTTCGTTTCTAAGTCAAATACAGAGAAGATCGTTCCGAAATGCTTCCATCGCATCCTTCCCTGTGATCGACCGTCTAGCCCTTGCGACATGGTTACTTTGAAACGAGACTAAGACTTTTTAAACTCTTTCTTTACTATTTTCCCGTTTCAATCAAAATTTTGGCGCCGTTGCCGGAGAGGGAACGGTACTATATTCTCAAAAACTAATTCTTCTTTTCTTTTTGTTTGCAGGATCAGAGAACATGAACTATAACTGCAGTTAAGGACATATAGCAATTCTGTGCCTTTGCCCTAGATGGCAGAGCAACAGAGCCTACTATATAGCCACGCAAACGCGACAATAGCCGCGTTTCTGCGGCTACAGTAGTGAACTACTGACTGAATTTTTGCAGGTTGCTGCAAATTGCAAAGTTCTGTTTACTACTTTGATAATTTTTCTCTGTGATCACCCTGCATACTGCTAACTAATTAACAGTAACCTATTAGTTGATTAATTAAAAAAAATTTAGACTCTTGCATCATAGGCACGTGTCTATTTAAATTTTCTTAATTTCTGTTGAAGAGTGTTGGCGACAAGGTACGTTTGCATTGCATATAGACTAGAAAGCACCCTTGGCTGATTTACTGCTTTTGAGTGAATACTTGTCTATTGCTTTACACGTGCACTAAATCACCTTAAGGGCATAACCCATAAATAACATAAGGTGGGGATTTCATCACCCTTCCTCGGCCTACAAATTATCTCCATCGCACTCACAACCCTAACCCTAAAATAAAAATTGACTAAACGTTGGCCTTAGGTTAACTCGGACTCATTAGGAGATTGGCTGAAGGAGGAAGTTGTTCAAAATTAACTCTCGCCAAATCGATGCCTAGGAAGGGGAGTAAGGGCCGAAAGCCCAAAGATTGGTGGTTACTGAATTAAGGAATGTCTTTGACGGATAACCTCCCACCGATCTTGCCACCTACCTGGCCGATTAACTTGTGGTTAAGGTCAGCAATATACCTCCTAAAGACAGTCTAAAGTTAGGAGTCGTCTAGGTTCAGGCTTACCCTAAATTAGGATTTTTTATTTTTGATCATTTTTTCTCTTTCTTGATTGATTGGGTGAACTTGTTTGTTAACTGTGCATGTCAGCTTGGTCGAGGGACCCATTCACATCTAGACTAACTAGGAACAGTTCACCACCCGAGCAAAAATCCGATTCACACATGGTACAACCACCATCACTGCAAGATAGGTTTTATCCTATTAGGACGTCTCTTCCATCTTGTATTCAGTTACCCGATGAAGGTGTTGACCAATTTGAGCTAAAACCACAATACATCAACACTCTTCTCAAATTTCATTGATTTGAATCCGAGGATGCATACTTTTTCATAAGGAAATTTGAAGAAGTATGTCTAATGATGAAAATACCCAGCCTAGGAGTAGATGCCATTAAATTATGGTTTGTCCCATTCTCTTTGAAAGACTTAGCAAAGAAATGGCTCTACAGTCTAGAGGCCGATTCCATATCCTCATGGGATAATTTCGTCAAAGTCTTCTTAAAGAGGTTTTATCCCGTTCACAAGACTGCACTAATTCGAAAAAGCATCTTACAGTTTAAGCAAACAGCCAATGAACCTTTTTGGAAGTACTTCGAACATTTTAAGGACCTCCTTGCCCAATGCCCTCACCATGGGATAGAGAAATGGCGACTTTGCCAAGCTCTTTATGATGGATTAGAACATCAAACAAAAACCTATTAGAATCCATGTGCCAAGGAGGATTTTTGAAAAAGAACGAAGACGAAGGATGGTTATTATATGAAGAATTGGCTGATAATACCATTCAATGGGAGCCAACTCCGGAAAAATTTAGGACTAATGACCCTAGCTCTTCTAAAGGAGGTGTCCATTCCATTGAGGCTAACATAGCTACCGAAGCTAAACTAGCTGCTATGATGCGAAGACTAGAAGCTCTTGAAACTAAAGAACCAGTCTCAGTGAACCAAGTCAGCCCAACACCTTCGGCGGGTTGTACTTATTGTCAAGCCATGAACCATGTGTTCGAGGAATGTTCAGTCTTTATAGCTCATCAAACTTTGGCCGAGCATATGAGTACAGCCTTGACAAGGCCCACTTACAATCCATATTCATTCACCTATAATCCCGGTTGGAGAAATCATCCAAATTTCTCATGGGGCCCAAACAACAATGATCAAACAAGGCCCAAATTCTCCAACAATTTTCAACAATCTCCTTATCAACAAAATTATCCCAACCAAATCCTCCACCTTCTTTCCAAAATTCACATATGGAAACAAGACTCTCCAATATGAAAAGAAAGGTGGACACGCTAGTTAAGAGCCAAGACACACTAGCTCAAGTCTTGACTAGGATAGAGATGCAACTGAATTAACAAGAAAGACAAAAGGGAACTCTACCAAGTCAACCATTGCCAAACCCTAGGAATCCTAGGCAAGCCAATGAGGCTCAAGACCCAAACCAGTGTAACTTGGTTCATACATTGAGATCAGGAAAACAAATTGATAATCAAGTATCCATGCACAGGACCCAGCTCAATTGTCCATTCCATCTAGTTCCACTCCATCTCCACAAAACTCCAAAGAAACTGAAGTTGATAAGTTAGCAAAACAAGTGCACCAACCTATAGCCCCATTTCCAAATAGGCTTAGGAGTAATAATAATGTACATATGGAGAAACTGCTCAAGGTATTTAATCAAGTTAGGCTTAATATACCACTTCTTGATGCAATCCAACAGGTCCCTAATTATGTCAAATTCCTTAAGGACATGTGCACCAAGAAAAGAAAGACAAATGTGCCCAAGAAGGTTTTTTTAGCCACTAACATTAGTGAGTTATTGTCCAACCAGATCCCAGTCAAGTACAAAAACCCTGGTTGCCCCACCATTTCTTGCACAATAGGTCAAGCTGAAATTAGTAGAGCACTTCTCGATTTAGGAGCAAGCATTAATTTGCTTCCCTTCTCCGTATTCAATAACTTGGATTAGGTGAACTCAACCCAACCCAAGTTATAATCTAATTAGCTGATCGATCAATTAAAGTTCCTAAGGGAGAGATCAACGATGTCCTTATACGTGAAGGAGAATTCATTTACCCAGTAGATTTTATTGTTTTAGAGACACAACCTGTGTCTAATCCTAGGTCCCAAACTCCCATCATCTTAGGACGTCTGTTCCTAGCAACTGCTAACGCAATCATAAATTATAGAAATGGATCCATGAGATTAACTTTTGGAGACATGACCAAGGAAGTCAATATTTTCAACTTAGGTAAACACCCCTACGACATAAACGACCAACCCTTTGAGGTCAACTTCATTGAAAATATGACTAGTGAGCACAAAGAGGAGATCACGCTAGAATCAAAGGATGAGGAAGAGTTAGAATCTAGTGATCTCAATCTTGATGAGATTGAGTGGGCAGCAAGTCCAAGTTCCATAGAGATGGAGAATTTAAGCTTAACACCTCCACCCATCGAGCCACCTCCTTCCTTGGAATTAAAGACCTTGCCTAAACATCTTAAGTAAGCCTACCTTGGTGAACAGGAGACGTTACCAGTCATAGTTGCCTCCAATTTAACTAATAGGTAAGAGGAAGACCTATTGGTAACCCTTAGGAGACATAGGGAAGCCATTGGTTGGACTATGGCCAATATCAAGGGACTAAGCCCTAAAATAGTCCAGCATAGAATCCATCTAAATGAAGGGGTTAAATCGAAGAGGGACCCATAGCGTAGGCTAAACCCACTCATCCAAGAGGTTGTACAAGCTGAATAGTGAAACTATTGGATAATGGGATCATTTACCCCATTTCCAATAGCCAATGGGTTAGCCCAGTGCACGTGGTCCCTAAAAAGTCCAGTTTTACTATGGTGAAAAACGGCAAGCAAGAGTTAGTACAAACACGACTACCTACCAAGGTTCGAGTACGCATAGACTATCGTAAGTTGAATGCCGCTACTAGAAAAGACCATTTTTCCTTTCCATTTATTGACCAAATGCTGGAACAATTAGCGGGCCATGAGTATTACTGTTTCTTGGACGGTTACTCAGGGTATAACCAAATCCCAATAGCCCCAGAGGACCAAGAAAAGACAATGTTCACATGTCCATTTGGGACGTTTGCCTATCGCCGAATGCCTTTCGGCCTATGCAATGCCCCCGCCATATTCCAACGTTGCATGTTAAGCCTTTTCTCCGACATGGTCGAGCGCTTCTTGGAGATCTTCATGGACGACTTCTCCGTCTATGGAAATTCGTTTGACCAATGTCTACATCACTTAGAGCTAGTGCTAAAAAGGTGCACCAAAAAGAACTTAACCCTAAATTGGAAAAAGTGCCACTTTATGGTACATCATGGGATTGTCATAGGTCATGAGATATCTAGAATAGGGATCAAAGTGGATAAGGCTAAGGTGGAGATCACAGCCAAACCCCTAATTCCACAGTGCGTGAAAGACATTCGTTCTTTTTTAGGACACGCTAGGTTTTACCGTAGGTTCATTAGGGATTTTAGCAAAATTGTTAGACCCCTTACAAACATTTTAGCCAAAGACGTGCCCTTCATCTTTGATGACAAGTGTAGTAGCGCATGGGAGAAGCTAAACTTGAAAATTATCTCTGCACCTATCATCTCACCTCCGGACTGATCCAAACACTTTGAGATCATGTGTGATGCCTCCAATTTTGCCATAGGCGCTGTCTTAGGACAACGCAAAGATAACAAGCAACACATGATCTATTATTCAAGTAGGACACTCAATGATGCCCAAGTGAACTATACTACAACCGAGAAAGAATTCTTGCAGTAGTAGTGTTCGCTTTGGAGAAATTCCACCCATACCTACTTGGGACCAAAACCACGATATTCACCGACCATTCTGCACTTCGATACCTAATGCTCAAAAAGGATGCGAAGGCCCGACTCATTCGTTGGATTCTCCTCCTCCAAGAATTTGATCTCAAAATTCAAGATAAAAAGGGTGTCACCTCATCGCAGACCATCTCTCTCGTGTACCAAACGCACCTTCTGACGAACTGTCCATCAACGATAATTTCTCCGACGAACAACTTTTAGCTATCTCTACGGAACCATGGTTTGCTAATATAGTTAATTACTTAGTCACAAACCAAACACCATCTAGTTGGTCAAAACAGGATAGATACCGATTCTTATCTCAAGTCCGGTATTTCTTGTGAGATGACCCTTACCTCTTCAAATATTGTAGCGACCAAATAATTAGGAGATGTGTTCCCGAAGAGGAAACTAGAAGCGTTCTAGCCTTTTGTCATGAATTTTCTTGCGGTGGACACTTTGGTCCCCGCAAAATAGCCGAAAAGGTACTACAGAGTGGCTTCTATTGGCCCACTTTGTTTAAAGACGCATTGGACTTTTGCAAAACTTACACAAGATGCCAAATGATAGGAAGGATTTCTAAATGTAATATGATGCCCCTAAACCCAATTCTAGAAGTAAAACTCTTTGATGTTTGGGGAATTGATTTTATGGGTCCCTTCCCTAATTCATTTGGGCACCAATACATCTTGTTGACTGTAGATTACTTTTCCAAATGGGTTGAAGTCATCCCTTGCAAGAAAAATGACAACAAAGTTGTTGTCAAATTCTTGAAAGAAAACATCTTTTCACGCTTTGGAACCCCTCGTGCCATCATTAGTGATAATGGTACACATTTTTGCAATAAAACTTTTGAAGCTCTTATGCGAAAATATGCCATAACACACAAATTATCTACACCTTACCATCCTCAAACCAGTGAGCAGGTAGAATTCTCAAATAGGCAAGTTAAGCTTATCTTGGAGAAAACTGTGAATCAAAACAGGAAGGACTGATCCACAAAATTGGTGGATGCTTATGGGCATATAAGACCGCCTTTAAAATAATTTTAAGAATGTCTCCTTATAGATTAGTTTTTAGAAAGGCTTGCCACCTTCCTGTTGAGTTAGAGCACCGAGTCTTATGGGCAATTAAGCAGCTGAATTTTGATCTAGATAAGGCTGGTGCACTTCGAAAATTGTAAATTTCTGAACTTGAGGAGTTAAGGAACGAGGCATATGAAAATGCGAAGATTATGAAAGATAGGGTTAAGGTTTTTCATGATAAGTTCATCATGAGAAAAACTTTTGTCCAAGGACAAAAAGTCTTACTTTATAACTCTAGACTTCACCTCTTTTCCGGAAAGTTGAAATCAAGATGGACAGGACCTTTCGTTGTTAAGACTGAAAATCACCTAGAGGGGGGTGAATAGGTGATAATGCTAATCATTGCACAATTTAAAAATATGATGCAACAATTGCCCAAAACAAGACTAAGAGCCAAATACCCCGTAAAGGGTTCTGAACTCCTTCCTCCTGATTCCTCTTGAAATGAGTTAGAGGTGCGCAATGCAACCTTGTTGTATGGGACTATGATTGACAAGATGAATGAAAACAAATGAATCTTGCAATGAAGATAGAGAGCAAGTAATAAGAGCAATGAAAGTAAAGCAAGAATCAAGTGCAAGTAAACCAAACGCAAACACCGAGAATTGTTATCGAGGTTCGAGCACCCAGCTCTACTTCCCCGCCTTCCCCAGAAGGATTCCAACCACTTCCACTATCACAAAGATGTTACAAATTCACCGAAGTACCCAACTCCACAATCTCAAGTACAAGCAATCTCTTAGTAGTCAAAAAACCACAAACTCTCTCTTGCAAATTCTCTTCCCTTACAAAGGTCCTTAGAGAACAATGAGTAGGAATGAAGCTCTTGTGTGTAAGGAGAAAAGAAAAAGAAATCAGAGAGTTCTTGAAAACACTTCAGAAAATGAGAGAGAATTTCAGCACAAAAACCAAGAAACCAAGCTCTTTTGAATGCCTTAAACTTTTGAAACTTTTGCAAATTTTTCTTGTAAACAATCTCTCCCTAAACACCCCTATTTATAGTAGAGGGCTAGGGTTTAGAGATAAAACATATTTAAGGCTAATCAGAAAGTATTAAAACCAAGACATGTCATTTAAACACACTTAAGTGAGAAAAGGACAAAAAATAAACCAGCTTAGGAAATAGCCGTTACTGTTCAAACGGCTATCTCGGTCGACCGGTCGGTCGACCGCTAGTTCAAAAATAATAGCCGTTGCAGGCTAACGATCGACCGCCCGGTCGACCCAAAAATACAGAGAGCAAAAGTCCTGCAGTCGGCAGGTGTCGGTCGACCGCCGGGTCAACCGTGAAACGTGCACACGGATACGCACTGCTGCCAGAACCTCGGTCGACTGGGTCGGTCGACCGGCTTGACCTGACACAGGGTCGGTCGACCGGCTTGACCTGACACAGGGTCGGCCGACCCGGACGGTCAGCCGGCTCAGGTCAAAAGCCAAAACAAAAACAGAATTTTGAGGAGAAATCTATTTTTAACAAAACAATTTTGAATAGAGATATATATAATGGATAAAAAGGAGTTTGTAGGCTGAAGATTGTATACAAACTATTTTTGTACATATTAACAAGATGTGCGCAAAAACGTGTGTGATAGAGCTTCAAACCTATTCACTATTCTTTAACAAAACTCTAAACTAAAAACAAATCTAATAAATTATCTTGAGCAATCTTGAAGTCTTGAGCCATGTAATGCCTTGCTAGAGCCTTCTCTTCTATGTTCCTTCCTTGATGTGCAAAAAGCCTTCTTTGCTTTATGAACCTAGAATTTCTTGCAATAGCTAAGCAATGGCCTCCAAATATGGTACAAACCTGAAACTTATCTTAACAAACTAATTAGTACCATATAGCTCCTATTTGGTTTGTTATCATCAAAACTCTAAACAAATGGAGAGTGTAACCTTATGGGCCAACAATCTCCCCCTTTTTGATGATGACAAAACAAATAGGCTATAAGCAAAAATATAGAGGAGGAGTAAGCTCCCCCTCAAATTATGTTATCATAAAAACAATGTAAGGTGCAAGCAAAAGCCATCAAACCAAAAACCATATGATTAAAAATCAAAATATGCTTGCAAAACACTTAAACTCAAAAACAAGAAATCATGAAAACTAATTAAACATGTATAAACTCATATGGAACCAAAACCATATGAACTCATAATTCTATCATAAAAACTCATTCTCCCCCTTTTTGTCATACATCAAAAAGGGTTATGAAAACATTTTTATTCAATAACACAAACATTAAGTTCACCACAAATGAAAGAAAATCTAGCAAAATCAAGTGGTTTAGTGAAAATATCGGCTAGTTGCAAATCCGTAGAAACATAATCAATATCTATATCTCCTTTCTCAAAATGATCTCTAAGAAAGTGATATCTAATCTCAATGTGCTTGGTCTTACTATGTTGATTTGCATTCTTTGTCATATGTATAGTACTAGTATTATCACAAAATATTTTTATATGGTTATAATGCAAATCATAATCAAGGAGAGTATGTTTCATCCAAAGGACTTGTGCACAACAAGCCCCCGCGGCAACATACTCCGCCTCGGTGGTTGAGAGAGCTACGGAATTTTGTTTCCTAGAGGACCATGAAACAAGACAATTACCAAGAAATTGACATGTCCCACTAGTACTCTTTCTATCTACTCTATAACCCGCATAGTCAGCATCCGAATAACTCGTCATTGAGAAATCTCCGGTTTTGGATACCATAGACCCATTCCAATTGTGCCCTTAATATAACGAATAATGCGTTTTACCGCAAAAAGATGGGACTCCTTAGGACACGATTGAAATCTAACACAAAGACACACACTAAACATGATGTCCGGCCTACTTGCCGTCAAATATAAAAGACTACCTATCATGCTTCTAAACAATTTAATATGAACATTTTTACCTTGGTCATCCTTATCAAGCTTGGTTGTAGTTGCCATGGGAGTGTTGCAAACTTTAGAGTCTTCAAGTCCAAACTTCTTTACGAGTTCCTTTGCGTATTTGGCTTGGCATATGAAGTTCCTATCTTGCAATTGCTTGATTTGGAGTCCAAGAAAGAAATTAAGCTCACCCATTGAAGACATTTCAAATTCACATTGCATAACCTTTTCAAATTCCTTGCATAAAAACTCATTAGTAGAACCAAAAATTATATCATCAACATAAATTTGCACAATTAAAAAGTCATTATCAACATGCTTAGTGAATAGAGTTGTGTCTACTTTGCCTTTAACAAAATTATTTGAAATGAGAAAACTAGAAAGCCTTTCATACCAAGCTCTTGGAGCTTGTTTCAATCCATACAAAACTTTATCAAGTTTAAAAACAAAATTAGGATGAACATGATCAATAAAACCGGGAGGTTGTTCAACATAAACTTCTTCATTTATAAAACTATTCAAAAATGCACTTTTCACATCCATTTGAAAAAGTTTAAAATTTTTGAAAGATGCAAAAGCTAGTGTCATCCGTATGGCTTCAAGCCGTGCTACGGGTGCAAAGGTCTCCTCAAAGTCAATTCCCTCAACTTGAGTGTAACCTTGAGCCACTAATCTAGCTTTATTCCTAATCACATTACCGGACTCATCCATCTTATTCCTAAAGATCCACTTAGTACCAATTATTGGTCTATCGTGGGGCCTAGAAACAAGGTGCCAAACTTGGTTGCGCTCAAATTGATTGAGTTCCTCTTGCATGGCTAGCAACCAATATGAGTCCGCCTCGGCTTCGAGGATGCACTTGGGTTCAAAATGAGAAATGAAAGCAAAGTTACCACATAGGTCATGGAGTTTGGAGCGAGTTGTTACCCCTTTAGATGCATCACCTAAGATGAGCTCCTTGGGATGATTTGTAGCGTATCTCCAAGCTTTAGGAAGCGGTAGAGAGCTTTCCTCTTTATCCTCTTGAACATCACCAATTGATTCTAGCTTTTCTTCTTGAGCGGGTGAGTCCTTCAAGGATAGTCTCTCCATGTTATCACCTAATGGTTCAATCTCTACAACATTCTCAACAAACGCATTAGATTCTTCAAATTTAACATGCATGGATTCTTCAATGGTAAGTGAAGATCTATTGAATACTCTATAAGTTTTACTAGTTGTAGAATATCCAACAAAGATTGCTTCATAAGCCTTAGCATCAAATTTACCCAAGTTATCTTTAGTGTTCAAAACAAAACACTTGCATCCAAAAATTTTGAAATATGCAACATTAGGTTTTCTAGAATGATACATTTCAAAAGATGTTTTAGAAGAATTTTTACATAAATAAATACGATTTGATATATAGCATGCGGTGTTTACGGCCTCGGCCCATAGATATTGAGGGAGGTCATACTCACTTATCATTGTCCTAGCCATCTCTTGAAGTGTTCTATTTTCCTTTCTACAACTCCATTTTGTTGTGGAGTTCTAGGACAAGACATTTCATGCTTAATTCCCTTTTCATCACAATAAGTCATGAAGAGTTGGTTAACAAACTCACCACCTCTATCACTCCTTATTCTCAAAATCGAAAAACACTTTTCTTTTTCAACTCTTTTTCGAAAAATCTTAAAATGAGAAAAAGTTTGATCTTTGTGTTCCAAGAAGAAAACCCAAGTGAAACGGGAAAAATCATCAACTAAAACAAATGCAAATCTACTACCATTTAAGCTCTTAGTTTTAGTAGGTCCAAAAAGATCCATATGAATTAATTCTAAAGGCCTAGTTGACATGATATCCTTGATTGGTTTGAAGGAAGACTTGGTTTGTTTCCCAAGTTGGCACGCACCACAAATGCGGTCTTTCTCAAACTTCAAGTAAGGAATACCTTTCACCAATTCCTTTGAATTAATCCTAGAAAGATGGTCAAAAGATGCATGTCCTAATCTTCTATGCCAAAGCCAAGAATTTTCATCAAAAGCATTTAAGCATTTAGTAGAACATTCCACATTAAGCATGTCAATGATATAAACATTATCATCACGAAAACCGGTGAGAATACAATCATTGATTTTAACATCAAAGATTTTGCAAGAAGAATCATCAAAAACAACCTTAAGTCCACGGTCATAAAATTGACTAATGCTAAGCAAATTATGCTTCAAACCATCAACAAGTACAACATTTTCTATAATGGGAGATGCACCAATTTGAATGTTACCTATACCGATGATAGTGCTTTTGGAGTCATCCCCGAAGGTGACGGAGCCACCTTCCTCGTACCTTGATAGGGTTGTAAAGTTATTGATGTCCCACGTCATGTGTCTTGAACAACCACTATCAAGGTACCACCGCTCCCTACGTCTTGGAGCCTTGGTGTGTACCTACATCAAATAATTTAGGACTTGATTTTGGTACCCACATTTTCTTGGGTCCTAAAGAGTTAGTTCCATGAACCCAAACAAGATTATTTGATCTATTTACTTGGTCATAATAAAATTTAGCCAAATGTCCATTCTTACCACAATATGTGCATCTATACACTCTACCATATTTAAAAGCATA
Organism: Agave tequilana; assembly: GCA_038442645.1. Lineage (NCBI taxonomy): Eukaryota > Viridiplantae > Streptophyta > Magnoliopsida > Asparagales > Asparagaceae > Agave > Agave tequilana. Next base: position 25,260 of record JAVJIF010015462.1, on the reverse strand, counting down.
GTGAGTGTGTAATTTGTGAGCATGAGAATTGTGAGCATGAAAGATTTAGCATGAGAAGTGTTATGTGTAGTGTGAGCATGAGGAATCTTAACATGTGAATCTTTAGCATGAGAGGTGTGCTTTTTAGAAAACATTTCTTCAAGTTTCTTAGTGTTAAAAGCACAATCCTTTAAAGTCTTTTCAAAATCAACAATCCTAGTTTTTAAAGAAGAAATTTCTTTTTCATCAATCTTAGGAAATTTTGCTTTACAAACAACTTTGTAAGCACTAAATTCATTTTGGGTAGAAATGAGATTTGAAGAAATTTCATCCTTTTCTTTAGAAATAATAGCAAGTTGATTTTTGAGAAAAGCAACTTCCTTTTCCAATTTAGAGCATTCAATCTTTTTATTATCATAGGTTTCTGAAAGTTCAACAAAGGCATGAACAAGAACTTCTTTACTTAATTCATCATCTTCTTCATCAAGAGGTTGAGGGGTTACCTTTGGTGTGTTTGCCATGAAACACATATTCTCTATATCCGCCTCTTCCTCGGACTCGCTTTCCGAATCCCAAGTTGCCTTGTACGCTTTCTTTTCTTCCGGTTTCTTTGGCTTGAAGGAGGAGGTCATCTTCTTCTTGAACTCCGGGCAATCGGCCATGATATGTCCGGGTTTTCGGCAATTGTAGCATATAATTCTTCTCTCCTCTTTGCCTTCAAATTTCCTTCGGAAGTTGAGCTTGTTCCTCCGGAACATTCTCTTCACATTGCGAACAAGTAGTGATAGCTCCTCATCTTCTTCTTCATCTTCTTCATCGTCTTCAAGAGTGGATGAAGACTTGAAGGCTATGGATTTCTTCTTTAGTGGAGCGGCCTCTTCTCTTGCTTTCTTTTCCATCTCATGGGTTTTTAAGTTCCCAATGAGACTAATGAGGTCATCTCATCCTTGTCGTTCAACTCTTTCAAGGTGGTGGCCTTTATCTCCCAAGATGAAGGAAGAGCCTGAATTACTTTTCGCACCTTTTGGTCATTTGAGATATCATCACCTAAAGAAGAAAGAGCATTGGTGATTTTAGTAAATCTTGTAATCATACAATCAATAGATTCTTCATCAATCATTTAAAAGGATTCATATTGGGACCTTAAGAGATCTATCTTAGCTCTCTTAACTTGTGAAGTCCCCTCGTATGTGACCAACAAATGTTGCCAAATCTCATAGGCGGATTGGCAATGAATTACCCGTGTAAGGTCATCCTCATTCAAGGCGGTTAAGAGGGAATTTTGGGCCTTGGAGTTAGCCTCATATTCTCTAAAGGTGAAGTCGGTCCATGTGCTCTCATCACTATCGGGTGCAACATAGGGCTTGATCAAAGATTTTGCAACTAAGCTACCTAATGATTGCAAAAAGATAGTCATCCTAACCTTCCAAATAGGGAAATTTAGTCCATCAAATTTAGGAGGGGTTTTGATGTTATCGGCCATGTTTACTAGTGAATGAATGATGGAATGAAAATGTTGATTAGCAAATTTTAAGGATCTCTCTAAGGATGTTAAGCCAAACCTAGAGTCCAAGCTCTGATACCAATTGAAAATCACCTAGAGGGGGGGTGAATAGGTGATAATGCTAATCAATGCACAATTTAAAAATATGATGCAACAATCGCCCAAAACAAGACTAAGACCGAATACCCGTAAAGGGTTCTGAACTCCTTCCTCCTGATTCCTCTTGAAATGAGTTAGAGGTGCGCAATGCAACCTTGTTGTATGGGACTAGGATTGACAAGATGAATGAAAACAAATGAATCTTGCAATGAAGATAGAGAGCAAGTAACAAGAGCAATGAAAGTAAAGTAAGAATCAAGTGCAAGTAAACCAAACGCAAACACCGAGAATTGTTATCGAGGTTCGAGCACCCAGCTCTACTTCCCCGCCTTCCCCAGAAGGATTCCAATCACTTCCACTATCACAAAGATGTTACAAATTCACCGGAGTACCCAACTCCACAATCTCAAGTACAAGCAATCTCTTAGTAGTCAAAAGACCACAAACTCTCTCTTGCAAAATTCTCTTCCCTTACAAAGGTCCTTAGAGAACAATGAGTAGGAATGAAGTTCTTGTGTGTAAGGAGAAAAGAAAAAGAAATCAGAGAGTTCTTGAAAACACTTCAAAAAATAAGAGAGAATTTCAGCACAAAAACCAAGAAACCAAGCTCTTTTGAATGCCTTAAACTTTTGAAACTTTTGTAAATTTTTCTTGTAAACAATCTCTCCCTAAACACCCCTATTTATAGTAGAGGGCTAGGGTTTAGAGATAAAACATATTTAAGGCTAATCAGAAAGTATTAAAACCAAGACATGTCATTTAAACACACTTAAGTGAGAAAAGGACAAAAAATAAACCAGCTTAGGAAATAGCCGTTACTGTTCAAACGGCTATCTCGGTCGACCAGTCGGTCGACCGCTAGTTCAAAAATAATAGCCGTTGCAGGCTAACGGTCGACCGCCCGGTCGACCCAAAAATACAGAGAGCAGAAGTCTTGCAATCAGGCAGGTGTCGGTCGACCGCCGGGTCGACCGTGAAACATGCACACGGATACGCACTGCTGCCAGAACCTCGGTCGACTAGGTCGGTCGATCGGCTTGACCTGACACAGGGTCGGCCGACCCGGACGGTCGACCGGCTCAGGTCAAAAGCCAAAACAAAAATATAATTTTGAGGAGAAATCTATTTTTAACAAAACAATTTTGAATAGAGATATATATAATGGATAAAAAGGAGTTTGTAGGCTGAAGATTGTATACAAACTATTTTTGTACATATTATGGGAAATATTTTTGGAAACAAGATGTGCGCAAAAACGTGTGTGATAGAGCTTCAAACCTATTCACTATTCTTTAACAAAACTCTAAACTAAAAATAAATCTAATAAATTATCTTGAGCAATCTTGAAGTCTTGAGCCATGCAATGCCTTGCTAGAGCCTTCTCTTCTATGTTCCTTCCTTGATGTGCAAAAAGCCTTCTTTGCTTTATGAACCTAGAATTTCTTGCAATAGCTAAGCAATGGTCTCCAAATATGGTACAAACCTGAAACTTATCTTAACAAACTAATTAGTACCATATAGCTCCTGTTTGGTTTGTTATCATCAAAACTCTAAACAAATGGAGAGTGTAACCTTATGGGCCAACAAAGACTGTGTTTCCACATGGAGTCATAGAGATATACGACTCTAAGAATGAAAATGAATTCAAGGTAAATGGTCAACGACTGAAACCATTTTTGGAATCAGTACCGGAAGCAGACACAGCCTTGGGTCTTTTTGACACAATGTATCGGTAACTCTACCTCTCTGTCAGTTCATTTCATGCATTTATACATACATGCATACATTGGGGACAATGCATGAGATAAGTGTGAGGGAGGGTACTAACCTTACTAACCTTATAATTTAAAAAATATATATGAAAAAAAAGGGTGCTATTAACATAACTTACTAACCTTAGGTTATTAACTTAATAAATATATATAATATATATATAACAATTTTTTAACTAAAAATATATATATATATATATATATATAGTTGCAAAGGAGACAATATTTTGACTTATCTTTTGAAAGAAATCCAAGTTAATCTTAAGAATTAGGAAAATCATGATTAGGATTTCTAAAAACTTGGTCAAAATAAAATAAATTGTTGGATTTTTTTAGGTATAGGAGGAAAAATTGAATAATTAATTATTCTTGATTTTTACCTTAATGAAATGTGCATTCCTAATACACTTTCACATCTAGGATTCTAAGACAAAGACTCTTGTGCCTTATAAAAAAAATAAATAAAAAAATAATAATAATAGAGTTCACTAATTAAGCTGGATACATGTGCCTCAAGAAGCATAAGTATTCACGTCTAAAGGTGATTTTATAAATTAAGACCTTAATTTTGTGGCCTAGTTCACTTGAGTCCTTAAGTCTGTAGGGTGTTTTCTCACCCGGTGCCCTAAAACCGATCGGTTTGGGAGCCACCGACCTTAGGCTCGCTACTGGGTGAATTAGAAAGCCTAAAAAAAATCAAGAAATATTATCTATATATATACTAACACATCTAATAATCAATTAGTTAGGTATGAGGGCCTCAAGAAGGCTTGATACTTATACAAAAGAAAATTAGATGAGTTATACATATTTTAAAAAAAAGAAAAAATAATAATAATAATAAAGAGGCATGAGAGTCCAAGTTAAAGAATCCCTAATAAAGATTCACAAGGATGCATATGACTTAGGGTAACGAAAGAGACTATATAAAAATTCAATTTTAGTCCTTACCTAAAATTGATAACAAATTATTGTATAAAGACTAAGTTCAAGAATGAATAAAAATGATAATCCTAAAACTTATAGATTACTTAGTTTCTTCAAATATATTTAAAATATTTATTTCCTTTTTCAAACTAAATAAATAAATAAATAATAAAATTAATTAATTAATTAAATCACTAACATTTTTCTTTTACGGATTTTGTGGGTGTAATCCGCTGAAAACCCTCACGAGACAACACTCGTCCTCTAGGGGTAAGGTAGAGGTTTAATGGCTTATTGCACGTGCTAAGTGTAACTGTGATGCCTACGAAAGTGAGTTAGGATAGGTTAGTTTTTCTTTTCTTTCTCTTTTCCTTTTTCTTTTTATTATTTTGTTTACTCGAAGACGAACAAAAAGATAAGTGTGGGGGTGTGATAAGTAGTAAAAAGTGCATATTTATCATCACATTTACCATCATATTTTCCTATTTATTCTTTTATTAAGTGCTGCTACTAATGTTTTATTGTTTAATGTTGTGCAGGCCTTGAGTAATTAAAAAAAATAAAGAAATAAAGTACAAGTGAAGCCCAAAAGCTCAAGAATCCCACAAGCCTACATGCATAATTAATTGTAGCAATTTAGAAGCTTCTGTCTTATCTAACTTAATCTAAACTTAGATTTTAAATAATTAATTTAAAATCTAGGGGAGGAAGAGGAAGAATAAAATAGAACTCCTAATTGCTAAAGAAGAGAAGGATAAGATGGATCCTTATCCTTAAACAAAGATGGACTTATACTTAAACCTGATTGCTTGCATTACAAGGATAAAGATAAAGGGGAGAAAAGCTTAAAGAAAAAGGAACAAATCCTTTTATAAATTCAGATTTGTGATAACTTGCTTCCCAAGTTATCCCGAGTTCTCAAGATAGAACGTTTGAATGCAGAATTCAGAAGGAGGCGCCCAAATGAACGGACCAGAGGAGGCCACGCAAGAAAACGCGTGGCCATTGGCCACACTATTGCCTCGAAAACGCGGCTATAGCTGCGTTTTCGCGACCGTTAGGAGGAATCTGGCAACGCGATTTTGTGGGAGAGTCGTACTTAGACTCTACGTCTTATATCTTCTATAAATACCCCTGCAGAGCAACAGAGAAGGAGAGCCAGAGAGCTGAAACTTAGGGTTTTTCTTTTAGATCTTTTCTTCTTTCCGAAATTTCTTGTATTTTCGTTTTGTTATTTGAAGAAGAAGATTTTGAAGAAGGAGAGGAGCTTTGTAATTGGCTGGTGACATCCAATAAAAAGGTTCTTCATTCATTTTATTCTTTGCAATTCAATTTAGTTTTCCTGTTTAGATTATTTATTTCTTCTTCTTTTAATTTCCATGCAACCTTTCTTATTCGAAATAAAAAAATAAAAAAATGAATAACTAATTAAACCTATAGTTTGCTAATCTCTCGATCAACCCTAGTTTAGTTTAAAAGATGGACTGATTGACATCTAGAAACCGTAGGATTAAAATGGTGTTCTTGAAGATGAATCGATAAGTAGGTTACTTAATTCAGGTTGCACTTTTTAAATGATTACTCATAGTTCATACTTAAAACTTTGATAGCATAATTTTAAGTAAAAACTTCTCTTATACTATACTTTGAAATTAGTATGAACTATAGTTTAATTTTTATTAATGCACACTAATTAGGGTTCCAATATTATTATTCATCTTACTTGATTCTCAATCAACAACCTAGGATGGATAGTTCTTCATTCAATATGATGTTAACTCTTTGAGACTAACACTTTGGGTTATGGTAGATGATTGGTAAACTATACCTCTTTTGCTTGATTAAATCTAATTCTCACAAATAATATCTCTTTTTTTTCCAAGCCAAATACAGAGAAGATCGTTCCGAACAGCTTCCATCGCATCCTCCCCTGTGGATCGACCCGTCTAGTCCTTGCTACACGGTTACTTTGAAACGAGACTAAAACTTTCTAAACTCTTTCTTTACTATTTTTCGTTTCAATCAAAATTTTGACACCGTTGCCGAGGAGGGAACGGTACGATATTCTACATCCATTATTCAAAAATTGATCATCATCACACTTCTCAGTTAGAACTTCCTCACTATGAATGCCTAGAAATTCTAACTAAGTCCCATACATCTCCACAAAATTTTGATCAACACTTTCTCCTAGAGGTGTGTAATTAACCAAAAATCCCTAGTCGGTTCATCCAAACACATGAGTTCTTCTTCAAAAAGATTTTCAAAGATTAGGTCAATTAGAGTTCTTGAATTATATGCTCATGCGATATATTATTGATTGAGCTCATTGAAAGTGAAAATATTCAAAACAAATTTCCTTCTTTTGAAGGAAACTCTAAAATTAGATCTCCAACATATGTCTTCTCATTAATATAATCGCATTCATTCTTAAATAATTCATCAAGAAATAGAGACTCATTCTATATACCTTCACTTTTTTCATCACAATTGTTCTCAATGAAGTTTACCTCAAACATTTAGTCTCTTATCTTACAAGGTTGTTTTTCTAGGTTGAAGACATTGACCTCTTTAGTCATGTCTCCAAAGGTCAACCTCATGGATCCGTTCCTACAATTAATGATCGCATTTGCAGTTGCAAGGAACGGATGCCCTAAGATAACAGGAGTTTGAGACTTAGGATTGGATACAGGTTGGGTCTCAAGAATAATAAAATCTACTAGGTAGATAAACTTCCTGACTCGGATAAAGACGTTTTTAATTTCCCCTTGGAAACTTTCACTGAAGGATTAGCTAGTTGGATAGTGACTCGAGTTGGACTAAGATCTTCTAACCGGAGTTCGTCGAATCTTTATTGATGTCACTTCAACTTAGATGACAATCACTCTTTCTCTCTCTCTCACTTTGTTTCTGAATTGAACTACAGATTAAGAATTGAGATACAACTTCTCATAAACTATCTAACAATGAACCTAAATTCTAAAAATAAAGAGAAAACTTAAACTAGTCTTCGGTCCGTTCTTCAATAAACTCCCTGCCTTTTATAGGCAAAAACCCAGAGGGAAGAGAGTGAGGAGATAAGGGAAGAAAACGCTCCCTTATCTCCAAGAGATGGCCGCGGACACGGCCTGGATGTGGTTATTTGGCCACATCCAGGGGCAGATACGGCTGGCATTTGGTTTTATTCCCTTTTATCTGACAGTTTTGTTGTTTGATATCTGGTTTTGATCTGACCTTCGGTGATCCTCAAGCTAACCGAATTAGATTCGTACAAAACTGAATTAACTAGTTCTGTTTGATGTAATCCTCCCTGATATGTGTTGATCTTCAGCTGGAATAATCCTTATCCTCCTGAATATTTGTCCTCATCTTTTTTAAGATTTAAATTTAATTAAATCAGAATTAAAATGGGCTTTTGAGCTCAATTTTCTTTCACCTCCATTAGTAATGTGCCTGCACATTATTAAATAAAAATAAGACTTATCAATAGGATTTATTAGGTAATAATGATAATGTGACAATATATATGCAATATCTTTAACTGATCAGAGATGAAGCTCAAGAAGTTTGTGAAAAAAACTCAATTGAAATGATTCAATCTAAGAGCTGAAAACTTACAAAAAAGGTTTTGAAATGAAAGCACTTGAAGAAAGAAAACTTGAAATTGAATAAACTTGATTTTTCAAATATTTTTCAAAAACTAATTGTTAGTAATCCTCTATAAATGAATCCTATATATAGACAAATGATAAAATACAGTTAGGAGAGCCTATCAGGTCCTTAAGAGAGAGATTAGACCCAAAAAGGGCAAATATACCCGTTGGGAAAAAAGTCAAAAAAATAGTTTTTCAAAAACTAACCGTCATTGTAGCTGTAAGACACCGATCGATCGCCCGGTCGACTAGTTGCTCAATATTTTGAACTTACTGTTGGCGTCGGTTGACCGCCCCATCAATCGATCTCAACAAGACCAGCTAGTGCCAGTCGGTCGACCGCTAGGTCTGTCGATCGAACGCCCGGTCGCCCGACAAACGTGCACGGCGTGCACAGGCTGAGGTCAAAGTGATCCCGTGGTTCAGTCGACCGCCCGATCGATCGATCAAGCCTGAAAAACTATTTTTGACTAAAAAATATAAAGTAATTTAAAAATATTTTATATGAGTTATAAAAATAATTTGGTAATACATAGGCTTCAGGATACATGATAGAAATAGGATATATAATCTTGAAAAATCATGAGACATGTATCGAACACTAAACTTTGTAAAATACCAAAATGAGAAAAAACTAGATATTAAGACTCGTATTTTGAAAACTTGAATTTTATTATATGTGTGACTTCTTGGGCATCAAATCTACATATTATATTTTAACATACTATTTTCTTACATAGGTGCTATGTCTTCAAGTCATCTTCTAGTGGCCTTCTCCAAGGGTGAGTCTTGATTGTGCTACCTTGAATCTCATCCTTGAGTGAGTTTGAGACTTCAATATCTTTCTTTTGAGAAAAAAACACTTTGAATCTTCTTGAACCCTTTTAATACTTAGATACTTGAACATAATTAGTACTAAATAACTACATAGGTTTTGTTATCATCAAAACAAAAAATCGGTGATTGCAACCTTGGGCCATCAATATATACTTTCAGTGTTTATAAGTTTTAGGTTATCTTCTATATCGGTTCATATTGAAGTCAAATCAAACTGGTGATACTCTCCATATTATGAAGATTAGCATGGATGTAATATTATATAAGTTTATTTTATGTTTCGTAGAATGTTAAAGTTTAGTATAAAGAGAAGAGCTCAAAGGATTATACACACACACTCTTATATTTATCAAAAATATCTTAAAAATATTTTCAAAATAGTGTTTACTTTAAGTTTTCGAAAGACAAATTGTACTGTCGACAGTTCCCTGTTGAATTGTCGATAGGTAACCCAAGAATTGTCGACAGACTCTATGCAGAGAACTGCCGACAGAATTTTCTCAAAAGTGGGTTTTTAAGATTATCATGGTGACTGTCGACAGTCATAGTGGACTATCGACAGTTGATACTGCATATATCAATATTAGACTGTCGATAGTCTCATTGAACTGTCGACAGGTCTCTTTTTTGTAGAGCAGCACATTAGGTATTGTCGACAGTCCTATTAGACTGTCGACAGTATATATGACCGTTTAGCCTTTTGACTCTGTATATAAAACGTGATTTTATGGATTTATTCCATAATTAGAGATCTTAAATGGCTATTTTCTCAAAACCTATATATATATATATATATATATATATATATATATATATATATATATATATATATATATATATATATATATATATATATATATATATATTCTTTAGTTTTATAATCAGCTTTTGAAGTGAAAAATTATTAGTATCCTCTGAAAGAATTTTAGTGTTTAAAATTTCCTTTCTCCACAATATTTCTCACATACCATATCCTTGATCTTCAACCCCTATTTTCTCTAAACTATAGGATCTTTGTAAGAAGCTTGGTGATCTGAAGAAGTTCATCTCTCTGTTGTTCAGTTGCTTGTGTACTCCTCTAGTGAGAGAGGATTAGGAGTTGCGGCTCTAAGATCTTGCAGGATCTATCTGTGTAAAGTGTGTTGGCCCAAAGGTTACAATCCCCGGGTTATGTGTTTGATGATAACAAGCCATATAAAAGCTATTTGGTACTAATAGAAGTACAAAAATGAATTTCAGGTTGGTACAGGTATTGATGGATCAATTCTCAAGCATAAGATATTAGGCTCTAGCTCAATCACTGCTCAACATCAAGTTTCAGAGACGCCTGCTTGTACAGTTTGGCAGAAACGGTTATTTTTTAAAGGCTATTTTTAAAACATGTTTAAAATAAAAACGTATAAAGCTGTATTAGAGGGTCAATTTCTTCCTCTTTTATGCTGGTAAAACTATTCTATGTTTGCTCTTCTAAAACCTTATATAAAGGGATCATTAGGATTGAGTTTAATACAACAATAACAAATCCAAAAATCAAAGTTTTACGATTTCAAGTGAAAGAGCTTTTTGTTTTCAGTTTTGTGCTATTATTTTCAAAAGTATTCTTCAAGTTTTGGTTCTTAAAATCTCTCTTCTATTTTTAAATTTCACTTACAAAATTTGAGCTTCAATCTTATATATTATTCTCAAGGATTTTGTAAAGAAGTGTTTTCAAGAGAGAGTTTGTGGTCTTTTGATCACCCAGTGATTATTGTATTGTTGCTACGCTACCTCTGGAATAGAGGAGTGTGTGGGGGAGTTGTGTACTCCATGGTGGTTGTAATTCCTTTGGTGGAAAGTTCTAGTGGATTGAAAATCCTTCACGGTGGTTAAGGCGGGGACATAGAGCGGTGGCTCGAACCTCGAAACAAATCTCTTTGTTTGTGATTGATTTCTTGTCTCTCTTATCTACTTTATATTCATTCATTCATTATCGATCTATACTCATTACAATAAGATTGCATTGAGCACCTCAAACTCTTATCTAAAGAAATCACGAGGAAGAAGTTTAGAACCCTTCACGAGGTATACGGCTTCTAATCTTGTTTTGAGTGATCGTTTGTATCATCTCATTTTTATTTTACATTGAATATTGAATTGATTAGTCTTACACCTATTCACCCCCTCTAGGTGTAATTTAATTAGTATCAGAGCAAGATCTCTAGTTTTGGTTTAACATCCTTAGAGAGATCCTAATTTGATAATCATTCTATTAATTTCTTCATTTATCCACTAGTAAAAATGGCTGACAGTATTAGGACCCCTCCCAAGTTTGATTGCCTTAAATTTCCCATATAGAAAGTTAGGATGACCATATTTTACAATCCCTAAGAAGCCGGATGGCAAAGGCGGTGACTAAACCCTACAGTGCACCCACCGGTGATGATGACACTTGGTCTGATATTGCCGCCAAGGAATATGAGGCTAATTCAAAGGCTCAAAATGCCTTGTTTCTAGCCTTGAATGAGGATGACACTACAAGGGTCATTCATTGTAAATCCGTCTATGAGATTTGACAACACTTATTAGTCACTTATGAGGGAACATCCCAAGTCAAGAGAGCTAAAATTGATCTCTTGCGTTCTCAATATGAAAACTTCAAAATGCATGAAAATGAATCTATTGATGATATGATTATGAAGTTTACTAAAATAACTAATGGTATTTCCTCTTTAGGTGATGAAATTAACAATGATCAAAAGGTCCGGAAGGTCATTCGTGCACTTCCACCGTCTTGGGAAGTCAAAGCAACTATATTAAAGGAGTTGAATGATAAAGATGAGATGAAGCTTATTGGTCTTATCAGCAACCTTAAGACTCATGAGATGGAGAGAAAGTCAAGAGAAGACATGGCGCCACAAAAGAAGAAGACTATCGCTTTCAAGTCTACTCCCGCCATCTCCGACGATGAAGAAGAAGAAGAAGATGATGAAGAACTATCTCTCCTCGTAAGAAATGTAAGAAGAACATACAACAAAGCAAAGTACAACCATAGGAGACGATGGCAAGGAAAGGAGGATAAGAAAATCATCTGCTTTAACTATCGTAAACCCGAACACATCATGGCTGAATGTCTAGATTTCAAAAACAAGCTATCTCTTCAATCAAGCAAAATAAACCATTCATGAAGAAAGCTCTCAAAGCCACATGGGATTCAGAAAGTGAATTTGAAGAAGAGGTGGACATAGCAAACATGTGTTTTATAGCAAACACACCCAAGATAAATTCTGAACCATCTATTGATGATTGTGAATTAACTAAAGATGTTATAGTAAATGTATTTGTAGAACTTTCAGATAATTATGATTCTTTAAAGAAAAATTTTCTAAATATGAAAAAGGAAAATGAAGTTCTTCAAAATAAAGTTATTACTCTTTCCAAAGAAAAAGATGATTTGTCATCCACTCTTTTATCAATACAAAAGGATTTGATGCATACAAGATTTCATATAAAGTTAAGTTTCCTAAGATTGATGAAAATGAAATTTCTATCTTAAAATCTAAAATCAACAATTTGGGAAGTATTTTAAAGAAATGTGAGTTTAATAAAGCTAAATTAGAAGACATGTTTTCCAAGAAAAATGCTTCAAAGAATTACATTCATACTACACATGCTCACACTCCTAAATCACGCATCAAGCATGCTCATGCACATCATGCTTTCATGTATAGTAGAATTTATAAATGTACTTATTGTTACCGAAATGGTCATCTATCTAAATTTTGTTATGATCGTATAAATAGTACTAATAATCATGTTTGGGTTCGAAGTACTAAAGTCATAGGACCCAAGAAAATATGGGTATCAAAATTAACAACTCTATTATTTGATGCAGGTACACACCAAGGCTCCAAGACGTAGGGAGCAGTGGTATCTTGATAGCGGTTGCTTAAGACACATGACGTGGGACATCAACAATTTTAGAACCCTATAAAGGTACGATTAAGGTGGCACCGTCACCTTCGGAGATGATTCCAAAGGCAAGATTATTAGTATAGGTAACATCAAGATTGGTACATCTCCCTTAATTGAAAATGTTGTTTTAGTTGATGGTCTTGAACATAATCTACTTAGTATTAGTCAACTATGTGATCGTGGTTTCAAAGTTATTTTTGATGATTCTTCTTGTAACATTTTTGATTGTAAAACCAATGATTGTATTCTTTTCGCATTTCATGAAAATAATGTATATATTATTGATGTGTTAAATCTACATTGCAAAGCTAAATGTTTAAATGCTTTGATGAGAATTCATGGTTATGGCATAGAAGATTAGGCCATGTATCTTTTGACTATCTTTCTAGAATCAATCTAAGGAAACGGTGAAGGGTATTCCTTACTTGAAGTTTGAAAAGGACCGCATTTGTGATGCGTGCCAACTTGGGAAACAAACCAAGTCCTCTTTCAAACCAATTAAGGATATCATGACATCTAGGCCATTAGAATTGATCCACATGGATTTGTTTGGTCCTACTAAATGAAAATCACTATGTTTTTGTTTTAGTTAATGATTTTTCCCGTTTTACAAGGATTTTCTTTTTGGAATATAAAGATCAAGTTTTTTCGCATTTTAATGTTTTTCGAAAAAGGGTTGAAAAGGAAAAAGGTTTTTCGGTAAAAGAAGTGATGGAGGTGGTGAGTTCATCAACCAATCCTTCATTACTTATTGCGAAGAAAATGGAACTAAGTATGAGTTGTCATGTCCTAGAACTCCACAACAAAATGAAGTCGTTGAAAGAAAGAATTGTACTCTTCAAGAAATGGTTAGGACTATGATTAATGAATATGGACTCCCTCAATACTTATGGGCCGAGGCCATAAACACCGCATGCTATATATTGAACAGAATTTATTTTTGTAAAATTCTTCTAAAACTTCTTTTGAAATCTATTATTCAAGAAAACCCAATGTTTCGTATTTTAGAGTTTTTAGATACAAATGTTTTATTTTGAATACCAAAGATAACTTGGGTAAATTTGATGCTAAGACTTTGAAGCTATTTTTGTTGGTTATTTTAATACAAGTAAAGCTTATAGAGTATTCAATAAATCCTCTCTTACAATTGAAGAAACTATGCGCGTTAAGTTTGAAGAATCTGATGCTTTTGTTAAAAATGTTGTAGAGATTGACACTTTAGGTGAAGACATGGAGAAAGTATCCTTGGAGGACTCACCCACCCAAGAAGATAAGCAAAAACTTAATGGTGAAGTTAAAGAGGATGAAGTGGAACCATCTCAACCACTTCCAAAAGATTGGAGATATGCTACAAGTCATCCCAAAGATCTCATCATAGGTGATGTATCAAAGGGGAGTATCTACTCGCTCCAAACTCCATGATTTGTGTGGTCATCATGCTTTCATTTTTCATATTGAACCCAAAAATATTCTCAAAGCCGAGGGCAACTCATATTGGTTGCTTACAATGCAAGAAGAGCTCAATCAGTTTGAGCGCAACCAAGTTTGGCGTCTCGTTCCTAGACCCCGTGATAGACCAACAATTGGTGGTAAATGAATTTTTAGGAACAAGTTGGATGAGTCGGAAAATATTGTTAGGAATAAAGCTAGATTAGTGGCCCAAGGTTACACCTAAATCGAAAGAATCGATTTTGAGAAAACCTTTGCACCCGTAGCACGGCTCGAAGCTATACGAATCATACTTGCTTTTGCTTCTTATAAAAATTAACTTTTTCAAATGAATGTCAAAAGCGCATTTTTAAATGGTTTTATTGAAGAAAAAGTATATGTTGAGCAACCTCCCAGTTTTGTTGATTCTATACATCCAAATTTTGTTTTCAAACTAGATAAAGCTTTGTATGGTTTAAAACAAGCTCCTAGAGCTTGGTATGAAAGACTTTCAACTTTTCGTCTTTCAGATGGTTTTGTTAAAAGTAAAGTAGATACTACTTTGTTTACTAAGCATGTGGATAGTGACATTCTCATTGTTCAAAGTTATGTCGATGATATAATTTTTGAATCTACTAACGAAATACTTTGCAAAGAGTTTGAATCATATATGCAGAATGAGTTTGAAATTTGATGGGAGAGCTAAACTACTTCCTTGGACGCCAAATCAAACAAAGGAGTGATGGGATCTTTATAAGTTAAGTCAAGTACACGAAGGAACTCATCAAGAAATTCAAACTTGAAGGGACAAAGACTAGCAAAACTCTCATGGCTACCATAACCAAACTTGATAAGGATGAACAAGGTAAAAGTATAGACATAAAACTTTATAGAAGCATGATTGGTAGTTTGTTGTATTTAACGGCTAGTAGGTCAGATTTCATGTTTAGTGTATGTCTTTGTGCTAGATTCCAGTCTTGTCCTAAAGAGTCCCACTTGATTGTGGTAAAACGCATTATTCGATACCTTAAGGGCACTATTGGAATGGGTCTATGGTATCCGAAGACTGGACAATTCTCAATGACGAGTTTTTCGGATGCTCACTATGCAGGTTGTAGAGTGGATAGTAAGAGTACAAGTGGAATATGTCAGTTTTTAGGAAATTGTCTTGTTTCATGGTCTTTCAAGAAACAAAATTTTGTAGCCCTCTCAACCGCCGAGGCAGAGTATGTTGCTGATGGGGCTTGTTGTGCACAAGTCCTTTAGATGAAACATACTCTCCTTGATTATGATTTGCATTATGACCATGTTAAAATATTTTGTGATAGCACTAGTACTATTCATATGATTAAAAATGCAAATCAACATAGTAAGACTAAGCACATAGAGATTCGATATCACTTTCTTAGAGATCATTATGAGAAAGGTGATATTGAAATTAATTATGTTTCTACTGAGTTTCAACTTGTAGATATTTTTACTAAACCACTTGATTTTAACAGATTTTCTTTTATAGATGGTGAACTAAATATTTGTATTATTGATTGATGAGTTTTCATGGTTGTTTATCCTTTTTGATATATGACAAAAAGGGGGAGAAGTATGAAAGTATGGGTTTATTTTGATGTTTATCTCATATATGTTTTCATGTTTTGATGTTTATCTTCATATGTGTTTCATGTTTTGTACTTAATAATAGAGCATCATTTGAGGGAGAGCTTTTACCTCCTTCCCATATTTTGTTTTATAGCTTATATGTTTTGTCATCATCGGGGGAGATTGTTGGCGCAAAGGTTACAATTCCCGGGTTATGTGTTTTGATGATAACAAACCATATAAAAGCTATTTGGTACTAATAGAAGTTCAAGAATGAATTTCAGGTTGGTACAGGTATTGATAGCTCAATTCTCAAGCATGGGATATTAGGCAATCACTGCTCAACATCAAGTTTCAGAGACGCCTGCTTGTAAACTCATCTTGTAGATTTTTATTGTTAAAGATTAGTATATATGGTTGAAGCTCAAATACATACACACACTAAAATGCACGTTTTTCAAAAGTATGTTTTTTATTCTCAAATTTTCTAAAATATTTTTTATTAAGTTTAGAACTTATATCTAGTAGCTATGTATGTTTCCTATCTTCCAAAATCCAAACAAAAATATTTCAAAATTTTATATATCTTCAAAAAGAGTTTTCAAAACTGTTTTGGCCTAAGTCGGTCGACCGGGCTGTTGACCGTGCCTATTACAGGCCAGAACGGTCGACCGCACGGTCGACCGGAGTTCTGACAATTGGGGGTGTACACGTTGTGCATGTTCCCGGTCGACCGGGCGGTCGACCGGTCCCTGTTGCGGTCGACCGGGCGGTCGACTGACTATAATCAGTTTAGCCTCAGTTTGTCACGGTCGACCAACTGGTCGACCACTAACGGTCAGATTTTTTGAAACTGGCGGTTGACCGGCCAGTCGACCGCCAGTCTGCTAGTTTGGCAGAAACAGTTATTTTTTAAAGGCTGTTTTTAAAACATGTTTAAAATAAAAACGTGGAAAGCTGTATTAGAGGGTCAATTTCTTCCTCTTTTATACTGGTAAAACTATTCTATGTTTGCTCTTCTAAAACCCTATATAAAGGGGTCATTAGGATTGAGTTTAATACAACAACAATAATAAATTCAAAAATTAAAGTTTTGGGATTTCAAATGAAAGAGCTTTTTGTTTTCAGTTTTGTGCTATTATTTTCAAAAGTCTTCTTCAAGTTTTGCTTCTTAAAATCTCTCTTCTATTTTTAAATTTTACTTACAAAACCTTGAGATTCAATCTTATATATTATTCGCTAGGGTTTTGTAAAGAAGTATTTTCAAGAGAGAGTTTGTGGTCTTTTGATCACCCAGTACTTATTGTATTGTTACTACGCTACCTCTGAACTAGAGGAGTGTGTTGGGGAGTTGTGTACTCCATAGTGGTTGTAATTCCTTTGGTGGAAAGTTCTAGTGGATTGAAAATCCTTCACGGTGTGAAGGCAGGGATGTAGAGCGGTGGCTCGAACCTCGAAAAAAATCTCTTTGTTTGCGAGTGATTTCTTGTCTCTCTTATCTACTTTATATTCATTCATTCATTGTCGATCTATACTCATTATAACAAGATTGTATTGAGCACCTCAAACTCTTATCTAGAGGAATCACGAGGAAGAAGTTAAGAACCCTTCGCGGGGTATACGGCTTCTAATCTTGTTTTGAGTGATCGTTTGCATCATCTCATTTTTATTTTGCATTGAATATTGAATTAATTAGCCTTATACCTATTCACCCCCCCTTTTAGGTGTAATTTCAAAGTGTAATCGCAGTTATATAGTAGAGTCCTTCGTTGCGGTGAAGGCGGGAACGTAGAGCAGTTGACGTACCTCAAGAACAATTCTTCTTATTGTTAAGTTTGCTTTCTCTAAACTTCTCTTTCAATATATATATTGTGTTTATCTATTCTCGCTACTTAAAGGAAGCAATTGCGAACCTCAACTCTTTTAAAGAGGAATCAAAGAGGAGAAGCTCAGAACCCTTCACGGGGTATTCGACTTCATTTCTTGTTAGTGAGTTTTAGATTGGTCATTCTTGTGCTTTAATTTTTATTTATCTATTGCTATAGTGCATTCACCTATTCACCCACTTCTAGGTGAATTTCATGGCCGACAGGCCATTTCTGACACTTTTTGGCCCTAACGGCTAGTTTTTCTTGAGGCCATATATATAGGATTTTTATGTGAGTTTTACAGAAGATTTTGAGGACCTAATTTTCTCACTTGCAACAGAGTTTTTCAACAAGGTTTTTAAAAGTTTTTGTGCTCCAATTTCATATATCTATTGGGTTTTAAAGTTTTGAAAAAATTAAAGAAAACAAGTTTTGGGAATTTCTAGTTTCAACTTTAAAATTTTTATATCATTCAAGAAGTTTTCTCAAGTGTTTTTTTTTTGTGCTTAACTTTCAAAATCTTTATTTTCTCACAAGCTTGAGTTATTCATTGCAAAATCTATCCTCTAGGATCTTGTATTGTGAGAGTTGTTATTTGTGATCTTTGCGGTCACCAAGTGTTGTACTCTTGTTTTCTCTTTGGTTTTGTGCCTTACCTTTGTGCTTCCCTCTTGTGTAGAGGAGTTGGCTTTGTGTCGATCTCTTATATAGAGATTGTTGGCTTTGTGCCTCCTCTTGTATAGAGGATTGAGCTTTGTATCTTTTATGAAGTTTCTTAGTGGAGATAGTAGAAATCATTCACGTGATGAAGGCGGGGACGTAGGGGTTGGTGTTCGAACCTCGAAATATATCAATGTGTTTGCGATGGGCTATCTCTCTCAACTCCACTCTCTTTATATTTCGCATTGCTATTATCGTTCATCAATTTTTGCTTGATATTGTGCTTATACTTGTACAATCCAAGAGAACTATTGAAACACCTTATCTCTTAAAAAGAGGAATCTTGAGGAAAAGTTGTAGAGCCCTTCACTAGGAATTCAGCTTCAGTTTATGGATATCACTTGTATCTAATTTTGTAAGTGTAAAAGTTTTTTTTTAATTCCGCATTATTCGTCATTACAATAGCACTATACCTATTCACCCCTCTCTAGGTGTACTTTCAGATTAACCACCAAGTATTCATCATTGTATTTGAAATGGTTGGAGGTTGCGATCTCGGAGTAAGCTTGCGGGCTCATGTTGTAGGAATTGCGGCACCAAGTGAGGGACTTACAAGAGTTCTTAAGTAAACTTGCATTATTGAGTGATCTTATAGGATCGTGCATAGTGAAAATCTTTCAATGCGGTGAAGGCGGGGACGTAGAGCAAGTAGCTCGAACTTCGAAATAATTCTCTTGTGTTTTTCGATTGATCATCTCTTTCTTTCTCTCAACTCAACTCACTCTACTTATATCTTGATTGCTATTACTTGCTCATCTTTATATGCTTGATATAGTTTCATATGCTTACAGTTGTTTGAAGCAAGAAAGCAATTAAGCACCTCAACTCTTGTTAAAGAAGAATCTTGGAGAGAAATTCTAGAGCCTTTCACGGGAATTCAAGTTCACTTCTTGGTCTATATATTTGTATGTTAGTTTTTATTAGTCTAAGTTTTTAATTTCGTATTTGTTAGCACATCACCATTCACCCCCTTTAGGTGATTTACAACACAGAGGAGAGGATAGGTAATCGACAGGGTCGATGGCGCAGGGGCTAACTGACAGTATGCAGAGGACACATCGCGATTTGGAGGTCATGTAGTGTCAGGTGCGAGGTTGAGCACAGATTGGAATCTTGACCGCAAATCATCTTTCAGATCTCAAACCCGATCTCGAGATAGGTGCAGATGCGGGCCCGAGCGAGGAGTCGAGTGGTGTTGCTTCAAGGCTGAGACGAGGTGAGCGCTACGATGGGAGGAGCGAAAAAGGACGAGATGACGCTCTCACCTTGAATCTGTGATAACTAAGAAAGAACTTAATTTGGAACTAGATTGTATATTCATAGTTGTGCATATAAGTTTCAATTTGATTTCAGGTATGATTACCCTCAAAGTTTTATTGATATGCCCAAAAGCTTTTATATTGTATTGAAATTATTGGTTTGGGTGTATCAACTTTGATTTTATGTCTATTGGGATTTATACAAACTATTTCATATTTTTTTCAAAGGCATCTAAATCATGTTTT
Organism: Agave tequilana; assembly: GCA_038442645.1. Taxonomy (NCBI): domain Eukaryota; kingdom Viridiplantae; phylum Streptophyta; class Magnoliopsida; order Asparagales; family Asparagaceae; genus Agave; species Agave tequilana. Next base: position 5,421 of record JAVJIF010015462.1, on the reverse strand, counting down.
GTTAGTTTGAAGTTATTGGATCGACACTAAAATGCATATTGATATTTGTGCATATTTATTTCAATTTGAATTCAAGTGGAAATAAATGGCCCAAAACTTTAAAAATTGTATTTAAAACATTAATTTGAGCTTATGTACTTTGATTTTATGCCTATTGAATTTATACAATTTTTTTCATATTTTTCAAAGGCATTTAAATTATGTTTTGTGAGTTTGGGGTGTTTGAATTGACCTCCAAATCACGGAAGTCGACTCGATGGCTTAAGTAAAATGTACAGTAGTAGAAGTAGGAAGATGAATCGACCACCAGAACTTAGTGGTCAACCTAAAGCAGGCTCAGTGATTTGAAATCCATACGGATCGACCGCCACTTCATCCGCTAGAGATCAATACTCTCGAGAAAGGGTCGAATCGACCGCCACTTCGCCCATCGCTTCATCCGCTGATGCCAGAGTGCCACCTCAATTTCTGTTGGGCTCATATCGGCTGCCAGGTCGATCGCCCAACTACAGAAATCTATTTTTTGATTTTTGGCTATCAACTGCCAGTACGATCTGATTTTCACAAAAATTGAAAAAGTGAGAGAACATTGGAAGGTTCATTTCAATATTTTATTTTTGGTCAACAGCACAAGTCAACCAATGGTACAAAAACATGTGACCATGTAATTTTACCGTTTGCCCATGGATCAACCGCCAGGTTGACGCCGAGCTCGTGTTTTGACTTAGGCTAAATTTATTTGAGCAAACGGATCGACTGATGCCATCTAACAGTCGACAAGAGCTGTGTAGATTTGTAATGTGAGAAGATCTGGACTGAGATTTTTTGGATTGAACTTGTGTTTACCTAATCTTTTCTTCTCCACCTATAACTATTACTTTGCTTTACTTTCTTAAATACTTTTTGATCTATAAAAATCATTCAAAAAAAAAGATCTTGAGCAAATATTTTGGAAAGCTTATTTTTTCTATTCTTTCCAAATATTCAAAAGTGAACTCTTGTGCTTTTAAATTTTTTTGATTAAAAATTATTTTATACTTTCTATACTCTCCCTCAATCACCTCCAAAGCACTCAAAGATTTTAGATTTAAAGAATATTTTGAAAAGCTTATTTTTCTTTCAAAGATTTAAAGAGTGATACTCTTGTGCTTTTAAATTCTTTTTGATTGAAAATTATTTTATACTTTTTGTATTCTCCTTTAATCATCTCCAAAGCATTCAAAGTTTCTAAATCTAAATCTTTCATCTTGTTCATTTATTCATTTAGATCTATAGTGATACTCTTTGCTTTTAAGCTCTTAGATTGAGAAATCGTTTTATTTTTGTTGTACTTCTTTCTCAATCATTTTCAAAACACTCAAAGATTTTAGATTTAAAACTTTCATCTTGTTCATTCATTCATCTAAATCTATAGTGTCAAGTTAAGTTTGATCTTGATTCTTCTTATTAATAGAGCCTTAACTTTATTATTTATGCTTAATTGCTTCTCATCTTGTTTAGAGAATAACACTTGTTGATTGATTCTTGTAGTGGTATTCCAATCACTGAGAGAGTGGATATGTGGTAAATACAATCTTTTAGAGAGTGGATAAGTGGTAAATCCAATCACTTAGAGAGTGAATAGGTGGTGAATTTCAATCATTTGGTAGAATTAGATTGGTGATAAAGTCCTATCACTAAAAGAGTAGATTGTTTGTAAAACCTATCACTAGAGAAAATGATTGGTGGTAAATTTTTATCACTGAAAAAGTAGATTGGTGGATGGTCCATACTTCTAACTTGAAAGGAAGCATCTGTAAAGATCTATTCGTCTACCTGGAAAGGAAGCACCAGTAAAGATTGTGATGAAATTCTAGAGAAGAGGGCTTTAGGTAGTGGAAGAGGCTGGTTAGTGGCCGAACCACTATACATCGCGTGTCGATTCTGTTGTGACCCCCAGACACCACTCGTTGTGCGCAGCGGTTCGCGGAAGAAGAGACACAACAACTACCACTTGATCTTGAGGAATCCGCCCTCCTGGCGGAGACTCGATTCACACGGAGAAACAACCAACGCAGCAGGAACAACCACCAATAGAGAAAAGCAATCAACGCACAATTTAACGAGGTTCGGCAACGTGCCTACGTCCTCGGGGCAAGGGAGAGAGAGATCTTATTGATTCAACAATCAATACAACTATTACAAGAGAGAATTCTTGAGGGATTTTTTAGGGATACAATACATGAGGCCTCTAGCCTCTATTTATAGCCACAGAGTCCCTGAGTTTATGGAAACCCAGGTTGGATTCAATCCCAATCAGAAAAGGAATTCGAATCCTAAAAGGAAACTCCAGCCGCGTCCGTCGGTCGACCGGCCGGTCGACCGGCCAAAGCCATAGTCGACCGGCCCGGTCGACCGCGCCAACCCGAGAGCGAGGCCACTTCAGTCGGTCGACCGGGCCCAGTCGACCGCTCCATCCTGTGCACGCCCGTGCACGCCGGTCGACCGGGCCGGTCGACCGGGAGGTCGACTGGGAGCATCTCTGGCCTGCTTCGCGCGCCGTTTCTCGCTCCTTTTTCGTCCGATCTCTGTGCTACCTTCTTCCATCTCTTCTATCTCCTCTATCTCCTCTCTCCCAACAATTTTCACCTCGGTGAAATTTTTCAAATCTGAGCTGATCTCCAACGTACCCCAGTTTATCACCTGGCGAAATCGACACACGATCTCGGCTTGCGCACACCGACGAAATCGACACACGATCTCGGCGAAATCGACACACAATCTCGGATTGGAATCTGTAGCTCAGCTATCCACTGGAATGCACCACACATGCCTTCCCAATACTTCACCTTAGGAGAACTTCCATACATGCCGATCACCGAACGTGGCTCCTACTCCGCAACTTCACGATCTCACGAAGAACTCATCATGAGCCAACACTGACTCTCCAACTGACTAGCTCTATCTAGTTTACATGTCTTCAGCTGACGGTCCAACCAAGTCTGCGTAGAGCACACCGAACCCATCATCGGATTCAACTGGATGCACACCACTCCTTATGTAAGCTCAACATCTTCTCACCAGAAGGTCAACCTGTTCATCGAGATCACAACACCTCACCTCTACGTGAAGTCCAACTCTTCACCACTACGTGAAGTCTAATCGGCCACAACACTTCACCTCTACGTGAAGCCTCTCCACCTCTACGTGAAGCTCCAATCAGCCACAACTCTTCACCTCTACGTGAAGTTCCAATCAGCTTCTCGAGAACCCAAACAGGTTATACGGGTTGCATCACCAATTGGCTGCGCCTTTACGGCTGCCTACGTACCTTGCCCAAAGGATCAAGCCAACTGTAGTTCATTCAAATGAGCTCCATCAAGCTCAAGCACTTGTACCTGAATCTGCAGCAGCGAACCTATCTGGCTGAGTCATATGAACCTCCTCACGACCATCATGGAGAACAACGGCCTTCACCTTGAGCTTGTCGCGATCACAAGCTTGAGATTCATGCTTCTTTACACACAAGCGCGATTTTACCTTGGTTCCAATGGCTGCAAACAACTCGACATCCTCAACAATGTCTTCAACCTGTTCAGCATCAACCCTGGCTACATGATCTCCACCCGGTGTCACATCCAGTGAAGTCTTCTCTAATGCCGAAACAACTGGAGATGGTGGAGTAGCATCAACCTCCACCCGTTGCGATACTTCCTTGGTCTCCGTCCTCTCCACCTGCTAAGAGACGGTGGACTTCAACACTGAAGTCTCTCCAAATGTGACATGCCTACTCACCACGATCTTCTTGTTTTCAGGGTCCCACAACCTGTAGCCATTCCTTTTGACACCCAAAACACAAACTTCTTTGCTCGCGGATTCACCTTGCCTTCTTGGCACTGAAGTAGGTCGGACTTTCAAATGCCCGCAGCAAACCATGATCATGAGCAGCTTTCCCAGACCAAATTTCCAATGGAGCTCTACCTCCTATCGCAGTCGATCTATTCATGAGATGGCTAGCATACACAATCACCTCAGCCCAAAACGATTTGTCTAATCCTGCATTAGACAACAACCACCGAACCTTCTCCAGCAAGGAACGTTTTACCTCATTAGCCAACCCATTTATACTTGTTGTGAAGTGAGTAGCAATACCAGTGTTCTGGCCAAATCGTAGGAATTGGTACATGTCTCTTTCAACATTACCAATCTGCAGCTCCTTGATCTTCCTACCAATCTGTTTCTCCATTCTTCCTCTCCACTTCACCAACATATCTAGGGCTTCACTCCTTTGTCTCATGGGATATATCCAACAATGCCTAGATAATCTATCAATAAAAGAGACAAAGTACCTGTGACCTCCAAGTGATGCAGTCTTAGCAGGTCCCCAAACGCTTACGTGAACACAATCAAGAAGACCTTCTGAGTGGTGAGTACTGGTGCTGAATTTCACCTTCTTCTTGTCCAGAACGCTGTGTTCACCTTCCAAGTTGCAGGTAGCAGCACTTTCCAACGATCCCTTCTTTGCAGGAGCTTGCAAAGACCTTTCACCTCCATGTCCGACCTTTACCTGCCAGACCTCTGTGCAATCATCATCTGAAGAACTAGAAGTCTCCACCTGACATGTCACCTACTACCCTTCAAGTAGTAGAGATTGTCCCGGCGGATGCCCTTCATCACCACCATCGAGCCTTTGATCATCTTGAGAACACCATCTCGAACAGATATCACCAGACCCAATGCTTCCAAAACGCCAACAGAGATAAGACTCCTTTTGAGTTGAGGTACATACCTCACCTCCTTCAATTCTCGTACTATCCCATCATCCATCTTGATACGGACTGTACCCATCCCTTCTATATTACACGGATGGTCATCCCCCATGACCGTGTAACATCCATCCAGCTTCTCAAAGCTAGAAAACCAGGCCCTGTTCGGTACACATGATAGGTGGCTCCGCTATCTAAGATCCACTCAGCATTATCTGTTACAAACAGTAGGAGTAGTAACAGAGAGAGAGAATACCGATGAGTCTTCATCCGATCCATCCGCCTGTGCGAGATTCGCCTCGGTGTTTGACTCCACCTTCTTACCTTTGGCCTTCGGGCATTCAGCTTTCCGTGTCCTAGTTCCTTGCACAAGGCACACTGATTCTTCTTCAGATTTCTGAAGCCTGATCTGGACTTTGATCTCCCCGATCGTCTCTTCCCTTCCAATTGGAACTTCTACTTCTTACCTCCAATGCCTCTGCTTTTATGCTTCCCGAAGAAGACAGTCGGTCCTGTTTCCTTACTTCATAACTCACAAGTGCAGCAGACACCTCATCGTAGTTAAGGGATTGTCTTCCATTGAGAAAAGTGAGAGTAAAGGCCTCATACTCTTCCCTAGGAAGAGAGTTCAAAAGAATTACCGCCTTATCCTCTTCACTAGTCTCCACATCCACGT